>JAHPZR010041450.1:5000-16245 GCA_019787425.1 Platygyra sinensis | reverse complement strand
TGCCTGTTTATTCTCAGCTCTCAAGCATACTGCTTTTCCATGGTTTTAAAGACATACATTTAAATTCCATGACTTTCAAGACCTGGAACATGAAAATATAAAACTGCACAGCTTTCCAAGTTTTCTTGACCTTTGCATAAATATTAGACTGGGATAAATTTGCTTATTATAAATCTCTGCACACCTTGGTCATGACAAGGTTTGATCAGTACAAAAATAGTTTGTGGAAGAACAAATTATCACAGGTGCAACATATGTTTGCATAACATGTATGGAGATAAAGAACATTTGCTTGTTATTCCTTTGTTAATACTTGACTGTGTACTAAATAATATAAAGTTTATCATAACTATTTTTACAAATAACAGTTATTCATTCTGAAATAGAACAACAGAAGGGAAAAAGCTACTGACAGTACTTTGGTATAAACTTTATAAGGTGTTTTGGATTTGGATTTAGCCCTGGCAGTTGTGAGATCTGTGGGAAGTGTTTCGATTACACCTTGGACTGAGTCACCCTAGCAATACAATAAAGTGAGATCTATTATTTATTTTTATTTATTCTCTCATTAATACATTTAATTGTGTGTGTGTGTGTATGTTTGTGTGTGAGAGAGCTTATTAATTATACAGTGCCAGTTTAAGTAGCCTGCCTAAAATAGCTTTGCTGACTGCGGGCTACAAAGGCCTTTTTTGCAGTATTGTAAAAATAAAGTCAATGTTGTTGCTGTTGTTGAAATGTTGTTGTTATGAAAGTTTGGATATTACGCATGAAATGAGAATTACAGTATCTGCACTTTGTTGATGGCCACAGCTTTACATAATTACTACCATATTGTGATGTTGTCCTTCACAGTCAAGCACCTGCCATCACAAGCACTTCTTGTTACAGACAGAATACATAGCAGAAACCTGGCTAGTACCATAAACCGCTGTCTCACACAGTTAAAGTGCACCTAACCCCATTTTTTTCAGCCAAATCGAATCTACATGTTATTCGAAGCGTTTGGGTGCAAAAATTTTTGTAATTGCTTGAATCCTCAATTTTCTATGCCCTCTCAAAGTTGTGCTTGAAGTGTTGCACGACCGAGTTTTATTGGGAGTCTGGGGCAGCGGTTGCAGATAATGTCTACCCAGAAACCAAACACAATGGGGCCTCAGTCTGCTCTCTGTATTTGCTGGAGAAAATGGAAAGAAAAATTAATTGTTCCAATATATTTTGGGACTAAAACGTTCAACTTTTGTTTAAGAATCATTTCTTGTTCATCACTGGAGTCAGAGTTAAGTTTCGATTCGAAAGACTCCAAAGTAAACTTCGATCGAGCACATTCGAGAACTGTGAAATGACTGCTTGGAGCTTTAAGAGCAATTTGCAAAATTTCAAGTGACGATGGGGAAGAACTCTTTGCGGACGAGCTGCTTGTATAATGGAAAGCTAGATACGAAGTGGAGGAGCAAGAAAACTCAAGAAAACTCAAGGACTGCTTTGGATGGCAAATAAAAACAAGGTTTCCACTCGTGTTTAAAGCCCATTTTCAGTTGTCGTTAGCAAGAATGTATTTTGTCAAGGTATGGTTGTTCTATTAAATCCAGTTTGTATTTTACTTTCTGGAATGCTTCATGTTTATAAGAGCACAGTATGTGTTGCAGTTTACAAGTTGTGATGAGCTCCAAAACATGGGCTTCAATCCGGCAATTAAAAATCATAAAATTGTTTCGACCTGTATTTTTGAAGCTAGGGAAGCAAGGCGGAAGGAAGCATTTCATACAATTACTAATTTCACATTGTTACATGTTTTAAGTTGTAACTCCAAATAACTGAAGATGTAATTTTTTCTCAATGCTTGCAGTGAAATTCATCGCTGGGATAAGTGAACCGCATGTGCTCCCTGAGCGGTCTGCAGATAATGTTATGTGGTCACATTTTTGACACTGCTGCACGGAATTTTTGTCGATCTGCTGTTTTTCAAACCATCGAAAAACTCTGTAAGTCTAACAATTTTGTTATCATGTAAGTTTAAAGGATTAGTCTTCGACTTTTATCTGAATTGAAAGAGAAATATGTGTTGGTTGGCGGTGTATAGTTGTGACTTATTTACATATCAGTAAGCTTATACATTGTACATCGGTCGTAGTGCTTCGTGATTGATTGCAAGACTTTGCTGGATATGTTATGAATACTGTGGGATTGGTGGGAGGCATGGCGGCCTCATGGTTAGTGCGCTCGAATCGGGAGCAAGCGGTCCGGGTTCAAGCCCTGGCCAGGAACATTGTGTTGTGTTCTTGGACAAGACACTTTACTCTCACAGTGCCTCTCTCCACCCAGGTGTATAAATGGGTACCTGCAAACTGTTGGGGAAACCTGACAAAATTGCGGGGGAGTGACCTGTGATGGACTAGCATCCCATCCAGGCTTCATGCTACAGAAACCCGAATAAGCTTCGGCAGCTATGGACCAGGCTTGGCTCTAAGGCTTCACTGTGGGATTGGAAGATATAGGTTGTCGTTAGTATCTCTACAAATCACTGGTTGGCTGTCAGCAGAAAATTTTGAAACTAGTGTTTGAAAGTCTGCAGAACAAATTCTACTGATAGTTCTTCAATGGTTCTCACAGAGAGAGTTCACTTGTTTGATATCATTTACGTTTTTATTGTATTACTGACCGATCATTGCCATTAAATTGTACAGTATATTTTTCTTTAAACCTGAGATATTGCTGCAACAGCCGATAGCACCTCTGGAGGGTGTTTCTGCACATTTTTCGAATATGTATTGCATCATCCTCAAGGAAATGAGAGGACAGGAGACATTTGATCTTCCTGGGTAGACGTCACAACAGCTGCTGGACCCTTTCTCCTCAGACTCGGTCACGAAACAAAAATGGCGGTGATTTTGAGATTTTGTCGGGGCACAGAAAATCAAGGATTTATCCAAATCAAAACAATTTTTCGCAGAAATATTTCAAATAACAAGTAGATTCGTTTTAGTGAAAAAAATTGGGGTTACGTGCACTTTAATAGAATGCCAATACAATGTTAATCACCATTGATTACAAAAAATGTCAATTACCTTAAAAGAATCAAACAGTTGGAATTTTTAAGAAGTTTAAGTTAGGTCTAGTATCAATATTTATTTGTTCATTTATAATGCCTGCAATTATATGAAGCACAGCAGGTCTAAACACCATGATATAAAATAAAGTGATTTACCATAATAAATTAATAATTATTTATTACATGTATTTATTTGCCAGCAAAGAGAAATCTAAGAAAACAGTCACAAATATTATACATCTCATTTGTCAGTGATAAAGGTCTATCTCTACTTCTGGTCTGTGCAATATATATATCTTATTACAGGGTTCGTACAGTTTTTTGAGGACAGAATTCAAGACTTTTTCCAGACTTTTTCCAAATCATCTTTTTTATTTTCCAGAGTCAAGATAACAGTGAGATTCTTCATGGCCCGAGAAACAAACACAATGAACCATAATGCAATGCAGGGCACTGGACACTGGGCTCTCGAACTTGAATCTCATTCTCCGACCGTACCGCATTTTATTATGAAGTGTTTTGCCGTTTGGCCAAGTTAATGCAACTGAAATCAGCTACATTGCAAAGATTTCAGCTAGCTTTGAAACATCTGCTCCCCCTTGAGAAAAATTCCAGACTTCATCCCATTTTTCAAGACTTTGCCTTTAATTTCCATACTTTTTCCAGGTCTGGAAAAGGAGTTCGCAAATTTCCAGACTTTTTCAAGAATTCAAGACTTTGTACGAACCCTGTTATTAGACGTTTTATTGTGTAGTATCGCTGAGTATTTTTACGAGTTGTGCCATATTTTGGCGAGCCCAAAGGGCGAGTCAAAATACAAACAACGAGTAAAAATTCTCAGCGATACTACACAACAAAACGTCTTATAGGAGAATTATTATTCAACACGCCAAATTAGTATGTTTGTGCGAGCGAATTTCGTGGATATTTTACAGGGAATACGTGATAGAAGTATGCGAAGCGGAACGGAATTGGTGCAGGAAATCCAGCTAACTGATTGGTCAATGGCAAGAAACCTGTCAAACTGGTCCTCTGGAGTACAAATACCACATGATATTTGTACTCGTCTAAAGCGTTATTTGTTCTCTGCAAAGTGCAGTTGGATAATAATAATAATGTAAATTATAGTTGTTATTATTATGGTGACCAAATATGGATGCTGTTTGACAATCTGTGGTACCAGGGTGGTATATTAATTTATATATTAAAGCATTACAATCCAGTTGTTAACTAAGAGAGAAGCAGGTTTATTACCTTTATTCTCCAGTATCTTGCTGTCTTGTCATAAACACCAACAGTGCCATTTCCCAGTGCATAACCAAATCTTGATCCTCGGAGAGGGTAAAGGGAGGTTACAGACTAAGAGAAAAAAAAAAATCAATAACTTCACTATTAAGGTCAAAATGGAAATGAATAACATTTGACACTAACTTTCTCAACACTACTAACCTAAAATAAGTGATCAAAGAACAACCACTTTGAGACTACTCACTTCCGTTTCTGTCATCTCAGCAATAATTTCATCTTCTTTGAACACTCTGATGTCAAAATCTTCTGATCCAACAAGTAGCTGTGGGTGCAAAATACTAGCAGTTTACGCCCAAGTCACTAGTGGAGGGTGGGTGCCCAAGAAGCCCGGGGGCTGCAACCGCAATCACAACCCCAAGGCACTAGAACACCCCACCGGCCTGCCCAACCCACAGCCAAGCCACGAGCCCCCCGTGCCAAGCCCCCCTCAGGCACCCGTCACACTCGAGCCAGATAGCTCAGTGGAAAGAAAATTATAGGAGGAGTAGGGAGGGAACACCGAGAAACACAAAATGACAAAAAACTGACCCACAAATGCCACGCTAACAGAGTACTAAACACCCTGCAAGCACATGGGAGACAACGCATGAACTAACCAAGGGCGCATTCGTTTGGGATATATTCCGGAATAAGAATATATTTCGGAATATATTCCGGCTATTCTGCTCCTGGGAGCAGAATAGCCGGAATGGAAATCCAGGTATTCCGGAATGAGAATACCTCCCAAACAAACGCTTACTTGGATTATTCCAATTATTCTTATTCCGGATTGATACCAAATGAACGCGCCCCAAGAATGCCGCTGGACAACCTCAGTCCCAGGGCTCCCACAGCCATATGACTACTGCAAACACTATGAAACACACCAACGCTAAAACAAACGCTAATACACGGCCAGGACACTGGCCAACGCTTACAAGAACACCACTGACCAGACTACTTCCTGGTCACAACTCTGTACATTCACAAACTATAACAAAACGCTACAGAATGCATCAAACGTTCAACAAACGCTAACAGATGGCCAAGATACTAACACCGCCTACAAAAAACGCTACTCACCAGATAAGCTTCTAGTCGTAAACTATGTTAAATTTCATTTAACTATATTTAGTGTACAGTATATACATATAAATTATACATGTATGTATTATTTTGAAGATTCACTGCTGGTTACTAGACTAGTTTTATGGCTCACAAGTGAGCAATGTCGCTGATGAACTCACCAATCAGAATGTTGTTTTGTCTGTCGATTATTTCCAAAGTACTGGACTGGGTAGTGTTGTGAGTGATCCCTTGTAACCACTTGAAAGTTTTTAAACTTGTAGTTTTATGATTTACTTTCATGGCAATAGCAAATAACTTCACAGATTTATTTTTTCTGCAAACTTTTCCTTCTATTCTTGTTGGATAACGTCTGTTGTCAGCTCTCAATTCAAATAATACTGTTTGCTGGAAGTTATTAAAAGGTGAATTTACAAACCATTTTCCACACCCTTGACTGTTGGTATGAGTTTTTGAAAGAATGCTGTATGGCTGTAACCTTTTATTATCAAGAAATTTATATCTTTTCTAGTCTTCCTGAGGGACAAGATGTTTGTCCAGTTTAATTAAAGGCCTGGGGTTACTTTTAATTAGCATTTTTGTCTTGAATTAGAATGAGAGAATTTCCATAACTGGGTAATTGTGAAGAAGAGCTCCCCAAAAAACCTGTTGGCCGACAGTTGACCGACAGGTTACCGACAGTCTACCGACAGCTAACCTACAGGTTACTGACAGGTTAAGAAAAAAGAAAATTGTGGTAAAAACGAGCAGTTAAAACGTGACATAACATTCCGTAATGGTGATGTATGACTCGACAGACTTCACCTACTTACTGATCGACGGCAAAGTTGAAAGTTTGTAAAGAAACGTTTCTTCCAAAATGTTGTTATCAGATGCGTATAGGATATATCACTTGCGTAATTTACAACACACCAGACAATCTAAGAATCGCATTGCGTAATTTTAATACAAGGAATGTTAAAATAGCTTGGCAGCTTTGGATCAAGGTAAGTAGTTCGTGATGATATATGATGAAATGAGTTAAAGTACTTTTTGAATCCAACATGGCGGAAAGAAATGTCGAAGTTGCAGTTGTGTAAATTCTCTGGTTAGTTTTGGCTTCCATGGCGCTAGCCTTGAGCGGCAATTACCAAAACTAAGAAGAAAAGGCTATTCTTGTCCGTGTATTACACATTTTGGATGTTGTATCAAGTGAAAACCGAGAAAAAACATTCAGGTTTGCAGAGATCTCCGCAAGCCCCGGCGACCGGCGAAAATCGCCGGCTAGTTGTCCTGGGCGCGCCGGCTACTCAGATCCAAATAAAAAAGTAAATAAGTACTTTGTTTTGCATCCAACGGCAACTTTTCCATTTGCGACGCCTGCTTTCCCTTGGGTAAATACATTCGGAAATAAATAAAGTTTTCCTGAAAGAGCCAAGTGTCCAAAAAATGTTTTTGACTGAATAAACTTGAAAGTTTCATCGAGAATTTCCCACGCTTGAATCTGCTTGCAGACATCGATCGAACGTTCAGCAAACAAAACAGGCTCAGATTGCGAGGCAGCGGTTACTGACGAAAAGCAATCCATGTAAGACAACTTACTCTGTATTCCAACACGTGCAAAATGGCGGAAATTCCTCTGCCGGCTACTCCATTTTATTCTCCTTCTACTCAAAAATTTAGGGAGAACCCTGGGTTTGTGTTAACGTTTTACCGACAAGCTACCGACAGGTTACCGACACATCACCAACAGTCGGCCGACTGTCCGTCGACAGACGGTCGACAGTTGGCCGACAGGTTTTTTGGGGAGCTCTTCTTCACAATTACCCATAACTGTACACCCTCCACGGACAATTCTTGGAAATTCTGTTGGGATTTGAAGTAAAGATCTACTGTTGAAGATATCTTTTTTATTTTTTCCTGGAGAAATATCACAATGTAAACACAATGTAACCGACCACTGATGTGAGTAACATCACAGTGTATTAGCATTTATAACATAGATTGGACCCTGCACGTGCTCTGATTGGTAAAAAAACCTATGTTTTATCAGGATAAAAGGGTGTTTTATTGTTCTGTGCGCGTAAAATCTATATCATAAAGCAAATGAAGAAGCCTAAGCCGTGTATTACACTATCATAAAACACTCCAGTCATTTAAGAACACTCGAGAAATGTAGAAAACACTCGCCTGCGGCTCGTGCTTTCTACATTTCCCTCGTGTTTTCAAATGTCTGTCGACTGTTTTATCACAGTGTTATACATGGTTTAGGCTTCTTTATTTTTTAAGTAAAATAATTGTTTTATTACTATTTATTAGTGTCTGCTGATTATAACAGCGTCAGTGACAATGACAGTTGATGATCAAATATTACAGTACCTCTAAAAGTCCATCGCCGTTAAAATCACACATTGCCAAAGAGCACACATTGTCACCTGTCACCTAAAGGGAGACAGTCACAATTTCCATGATGTCATAATAATAACACACTGTAACTTCTGAGTGACCAGCTGTTACTGGCACACAACCTTTACATGTAAATAAAAATGAGTTATATTTGCATCACAATGAGCATGGAGGTAAAAAAAATTGTTTACAATATTCAGAGATGAAGCCATATCAGTGGTTTTCATGCAGGTTCTCCATACTGGGCATGGTACAGCCAGGAGATGCTGATTTTGTGGATGGAAGACATGTTACCAAGTGACAAATGCACATAACTATCATTCTTTTACTATATTTTAAAGCACTGTATTATTATATTATATAATATTATTATATTAGATGAAGAACAGCACTGTAAAAATGTGATTAATTACTTAATATTCAAGTTTATAATGGATAAAAATAATTTAACAATATAAATACATACAATTTGTAATTTAGAAAAAAAAAACAGTAATTGCATAACTGTTTTTTAAAGCTATAGTAAGCAAGTAGCTTTAACTGTATTATTAGTAGGAACAAACAATCTAATCACTTACTGTCCAGAATTCATCATTTCCTTCAAAGTCAAAGCCTTGAATTGAACAATTTCCACCAACTATTGCCAAAGGATTCTCAAATGTTCCAAGCTTCCCGGTAACAATTGCATTTGCTCCATCTGCTGTCTACAGTATATAAAACCAGTGGAACAAAGTTATCATATTTACATGCATCTTTATTTATTTAGAAGAATTAAATACTTTAGGACTGGTTCAAATTTTGATGCCATGATAACACCTATTTTGCTAAACATAGTTTCCAGAATAAAAAATAAAGGTTAAAAATGTTGCTAAAAGTGCCAAAGTCTTAGCAAATGTCCAAACATTTCGGGACTGTGCCCTTCATCAGTGGAATGTTCGTTACATGTATGAATTGAGCCACGTTTCCTATTAATTTAAAATTTGAAAGTTGCATTGTGCACGCGCGCGAACTTCAAATGAACTGAAAATCAGCATTGAGGCCACGTGGCTGACATGTTCCGAGATGAAAGATGAGTCGCATCTCCTGCCTCTTCTCTGTTTGTTCCCATGGCAGAGTTTGATCCTGCGGACCAGGGCGTCTGCAGCGGTATGTCCGGTATGTCCGTATGTCAGAACTGAAATGTTCTGTGACTGGAAAACCGGGCGCATTCTTGTTGATGCTTCAGAGGTGTTCACCAAAACGTTCCCTCAGAGTGCGCCCAGTCTCGCCGATGTAAATGGTAGGGCAGCGAAGGCAGGAGATGCAGTAAATCAGACCAGAGGACAAACAAGTAAAGGAGTCCAGGATGGTTAAGCGATCCTTTGGTCCCAGAAGATCTGTTTCGCTGGAAATATGGCCATAAGTATGACAACGTGGGTGTTGACACGGATAGGTACCTGCGGGTGTAGCAGCCTACTTTTCTGCCGTGTTCAACTATTGGTGGTCGAGGAAAGATAAGGCTTACAAGTTGCTGGGTCATCTGCAATAACTTTGAAATTGTCAAGCAGGATTCGTTGTACTTGAGTGTTCAAAGGATGGTATGTTAGTACTAAAGGAACCTTGCTCATCTTTTCCTCTGTTGAGTTGCTTTTGGAAAGAGCGTCGCTTTGAGATAGGTGATGCGCAGGAGATGCGTCTCATCTTTCGTCTCGGAACATGTTAGCCGCACAGCCTCAATGCTGATTTTCAGTTCATTTGAAGTTCGCTCGGGCGTGCACAACGCAACTTTCAAATTTTAAATTATATAACAGGAAACATGGCTCAATTCATAACGAACATTCCACTGATGAAGAGCACAGTCCTGGGGAAAAAAATAAACAGGTGAAATAAATCAGATTATGTTGTCTTTAACACAGTTCCTTACAACAAAATTACTTGTGTATGCCAGAAATGTACTTGAACACACACAGATTTTTGAAACCTTCCAGGACCAGCAATTCATCCCCAGTTGACGCAAGAGAAGGTAACAAACTACAGAGAATGAATAAGGCAACTTACATCTCGGTAGAAGAGATCCGAATTGTTTTCCACATCATACGCCAGAAAGTTTGTGGGTGTCCCAACAAGAAGAGTGTCACACCCTGAGCTATTCAGCTGACCAGTAGCAACAGCTGACACTTGTTGGTTGATATTCAAAATACTGATGTCATTGTCATGACTTGTGACTGCTCTGCCTCCTTGTAATGCATTACTGTGGGGATTGTGGATGAAAACCTAAACAATAACAGCAATGTATAATAATATAATTGCAACTCACAATAACTGTTGAAATCGTTAAACATGGGTTTCATTAATGTTTACAGCAGGAGGACAACAGGTTTTCACAGATGGGGAATTTAACTAGTATGTGTTGAACTTAAAGGGGCTCAGTCACGTTTGAAAAGCCTAGCTAAACTTTTCAAATTCGTTGTTTGCAATCCGTGTCAATCTTCTCCATCCTTAACCATCCTTGTTCCTTTATGGTTTATTATTATCTCTTTGATCTTTTTCTATCTTTATAAAGTGTTATTTTCAGGTTTCCTTCAATGTAACGGTTATTTTTGCGATGCTCAAAATAACGCAAGATGCCGTGACTGAGCCCCTTTAAGGTGATTCCCTGGAGTTGCATTGCGAATCCCTACTGCGCACGATTTTTGTGTCATTAGCGCACGAACTTGAGCATGAGCGCATACAAAACGCAAGATATTTTCCTCAAACTATATATGCTTGATAGCGAGATAAATTTATGCTCCCTTTTTTCTAAATGAGCACGGTAACCCCCACTTTTAATTTACATGTAAAGGTTGTGTGCCAGTAACAGCTGGTCACTCAGAAGTTACAGTGTGTTATTATTATGACATCATGGAAATTGTGACTGTCTCCCTTTAGGTGACAGGTGACAATGTGTGCTCTTTGGCAATGTGTGATTTTAACGGCGATGGACTTTTAGAGGTACTGTAATATTTGATCATCAACTGTCATTGTCACTGACGCTGTTATAATCAGCAGACACTAATAAATAGTAATAAAACAATTATTTTACTTAAAAAATAAAGAAGCCTAAACCATGTATAACACTGTGATAAAACAGTCGACAGACATTTGAAAACACGAGGGAAATGTAGAAAGCACGAGCCGCAGGCGAGTGTTTTCTACATTTCTCGAGTGTTCTTAAATGACTGGAGTGTTTTATGATAGTGTAATACACGGCTTAGGCTTCTTCATTTGCTTTATGATATAGATTTTACGCGCACAGAACAATAAAACACCCTTTTATCCTGATAAAACATAGGTTTTTTTACCAATCAGAGCACGTGCAGGGTCCAATCTATGTTATAAATGCTAATACACTGTGATGTTACTCACATCAGTGGTCGGTTACATTGTGTTTACATTGTGATATTTCTCCAGGAAAAA
>JAHPZR010041445.1:10000-17740 GCA_019787425.1 Platygyra sinensis | reverse complement strand
TGTGTTCCGTCGTATTTTATTCGCGATTATAACGTGGTAACCATCCCTGGCTAAGATATTTTATTTCCCAAAGCTTTACCAAACGCCTGGAGTTTGGAGGGGTTCCATTTCTTTTAAAAAAGAACAAATTTAAATTCATAGCCTGCCAATCAGTGCAGACCAGTCCCAACGAACGGTAATAATGCAACTAGCCAATCAGAACTCGAATTAGAGAACAAAGCGTGCACAATGCAGCTCCACTGAAGGGGTACTTTTGACTGATTGGTTTGTTCGTTATCCATGGTTATCCTAGTATTCAGACTCACAACTGCTTTAAGTTGAGTGAACAACTGCGATGATCAATCACATCTTCATGCCATTCTCCGCAGTTCAAATATATGAGTTTTCATATATTCACTTTTGGTGTAAAATCTAAAAGCAACAAAACTTACTGCGTAAGAATCTTCTCTTTAGATATCTTCTGTTTAAGTCAGCCTTTCGCGATAAGCGAAGCCTTCCTAACAGGGTCGCTCTCAGTGGATAACTGATCGTTATCTCTGACTTTGCCTTCCTTTTAGGAAGTTCTTAACGTGAAACCAATTAGTTTGAACTTAACAGCTGTCAATTGGAAAACAGTTTTATTGAAGCTCATGTCGCAACTGCTAAGACTTGCGTGCACCTGTTAAGCTTGGAAAGAGCGCATGCCCAACTGCATTTGTCTAGGGTAGGCCTCAAATATTTACTTAATGAAAATTTTTGCCGAGCGGGAAAAAGTGGAAATTCGTCATAATAGACGCTTTAAGAAACACGAGACAAACCAGAAAGAGTGTCCCGACTATTACACGCTTTTCCTTCCCAAAGTCAAGTTCAAGGCTAATTTTGAGCACAAAAATTACGACCAAAGAACGCGGTTTTAGACAAAAGAGGACAAAATGCTATTTTGTGGGGTCGGCTTTGCAAGTTTATCATGCGTTACTGAGGGAATAGGCCATTTCCGACTTCCCTTGTGCCTCTGTTTCAAAACGAGTCTAGGTACGAAACTGGCATGATCTGATTGGCCTTGGAGAACATTACTAGACAGTGAGTTGTTTCACAACAGAATAACAAGGTATCATCCACCATGCAAGGTATTTAATTACTTGATTACAGATTCTGACGTGAGAAAGACCGTGATTGAGCTGAAATCCTGTGTGTTCCAAGAAACTATAAGTAATCACTAACTTGTTTCGTAAAATAACACTTTTTGTATCAGAATGGTGTGGTTCTTGGAAGGAAAGTCTGCTGGCATGAAATTGACCTTTCCTATTTGTTGCATCTTGTAACTTTCCGTCCATTTTTTTTCATGAACCACCACAAAACCATCTCAATCTTCGACATAGCTGCGTATGTGTTTTAATTTCGTGTAGGCGCTAATTTTCTAATCGTTTAATGTAAAACGTGGGGTGTAAAATCAGGATGGTAAAGCAAAAAAGTCAAGAGTATACTAATCCTCATCGTCTAATCTGTCTATACAAAGGAAAACATTAAACATAAGTGAACCCTGACAATCCTAACAGAGAAACATTTACAAGTCTCCTTTCTTGTCTGTTGTCACTCATCGTGGATCAGACAGCTTCAAAGCTGCGTTTTCTTGTCGTTTGAAGAACTAAATAGACACAAGCACCGTTTAAAATCAACTCAGGGGACCTCGGGGTGATTCTTTGACCTCAGACGTATTTCTTCGAACAACACTGACAAGAAGAACTAGTTATATCTTGTTTGTACACCAATAATGGAAGAATATATCTAACAGGGCCGAGTCCAACTGCACTACTTGTTGGGTCTTGTTATGTTGGAAAACACTGGATTCATGTTTTCAAAACCAATGAGAAACATTTCACTGAAGGTCCAAATTGTGAACCGCTTTCAATCCCTTTCAATATAATTGTAAATCAACTGTTTAAACAAACTGTTTGAAGCATACTCGAAATGAATTTAGGATAGCTTCGATCATTATTGAAGAAAAAAATCCACTAAGGAAGTGGATTCTTCGGTTCCTTTGACGCACCATGATCCGAGAGATTATCTGTTTCGTAAAGAAGTGCAAAATTCGTTTCGGGATTCTTTCGGATTTAAGAATCCAATCTTGGATTTTCTAAAAGAAACGCACCCTTAGTCAAAACTCCATCAAGTATCTTTATTTACTAAAAATAGAGCTATTGTTTTATTTATTTCGTGTTGTAATTACATTACTCCAACCACGTTGCGGTACAAGATGCTTACAAAAGTTCGTAACATCTCTATTACCGGTATTAGATACATGCAAATTACATCCAGTTCATTTCTCCTTTATAGCCAACCAGATGAAATGTAAGAGGTCTCGGCAAAACCATTACAATTTAAACGCTTCGGACACAGATTATTTTTGCCATCATTACTTTTTAGGCCTTTTTAGCATCGCTTCCTATAATGACAGTTATATGTTCTCTCGAGTTTACCATTGGTTACATGGTTTCTAGTTAACCACGGTTGCTTGTTTAATACAGTGGAACCCCGCCTTAAGGTTAGCTCTTTATTTAATACGGCCAATCGTGTCTCGGTGCAACGCTCAAACATTTTCTTACAAGAAAACCCCGTTAATACAGCACATTCTGAAATCCCAACCTGTATACTCCTCTGTAATTTTGCTTAATACGGCCACATGAACCAGTTAATATGTTTATCTTAATCCAATGTTAATGCTGTACGTACGGATTGAAGTTTCAAACGTTTTTAATGTACCTGCATTTCGAATGCTTATTAAAGAGCAGTTGTCTATAAGTGCAATTATATGTATCTGTCGCAAGACGCTTTTTTGAACAGTCAAGAAATTTGACCCTAGCACCCTTTATTTTAATTCGGCCACCCCCTCAATACGGTCAAATGCTCACGGCCCGTTGGTTACCATGTCAACGGGGTTTCACTACATTAGTCACCAGTTCAACCTCGTTCCTAAGCCAGGGAAAGGCGCTAGGAACGAGGTTGCTACCAGTTAGAGTTTTCCCGCGTTTGAACATGTTTTGCCGCGCTCACTACAGGACACCCCTCCCCACCCCCCTCTAGCATTAGCTTGCTGTTTCCAGTTCCACGTTATTCTTCGAGTTTGTATGAGTAGCTTTAAAATACTGCATGTGGAAGACTTGTAATGAGTTCATTTTCATACAAGAAATCGTTCAGAGCCTTACGTAATCCCCTGAAAGAATTAGAAAGCTTGTCTGGCCCAGGGTACTTCCAGTTTTCCATAAATGCACTAGTTCTAGATACTAGCATCAGCTCATTGGTTGGATAAACATTCTCAAACAATTTATGTAAATATCAACAATTTTAAAAATGGTGCGAAATATTTCCAAACCAAATTAATAAAGTAATCCTGTGGTTTAGTTTATAGGATTTTTCCTGTGCTCGCCATCTAACCTATTTCCTATTTTTCTTGCATGTTTTAATAGAATAAAGATTCGCTCTGGGAGTACTCGACTAATGTATTTTCAGATATCAAATTGAATAAATCTACTTTATACAAATTCCTGTTTTTGTTTCTTGTGGGTTTCTGAATGTTGCTAAACAATCACAAAATCAGGTTATTTTTTTCCAGATTTCTTTGAGTAATTTGTATCAATGAACTTTTACTTAATTTTCAGATAAATATATTCATAATTGTTTTCATCCCAAAAGAAAGTTGGGATGTAGACGATTCCCAGTACAAGTGCATAGTAAGGGCTCGAAAAAAGTCCAATAACATTGTTCTGGACAACCAACTTTTCATTCTCAGTTGTCTAATGGGCAAGAGGTCAGGCAAGTTCTCTTCAAACTAAATCATTAAGATAGCAAACTAAAACTTGCCAAGGGCTAACCTGTTCCACGCTCTCGATCAGTGAGGACGGTCAAAAAAGAGAGCGGGTGACAAGTGGGATCAGCGCTTTTTTAATCCTCCACTGACAGAGAGCCTGGAACAGCCTATCCAAGGGCAAGTAAAGATAGAGAGTTACTTGCCCCAAAGGCAAGCTGGAATTCAAGTTTTTTTTTGAGCCCTGGAACTACTTATTAGTTCTTCTATATTGTGTTGATTCAAAGAGAAAAGTTGATTGTGATGATGTGAATGATCAAGGCTTTGGTACAACAGCCACAACAATGATCACAATAATCAATAGGACAATAACCACCAGCATTCCTATAATAAAAAGAAAATTGAACAATTAATTTATAAAATAGAAATAATTTACTCATATTAATTAATTACTGCCATCAGCCAAGTAGTGGTGTCTTGCTTAAATAATTCACCTTTTAAGTTATTTCTCCCTAGCCTCTCCCCCTCATTTATACCACAGATGGTTAGACAAGAATTTCTTGACAGGTTTGAAACAGCATTAGAAACATGACCTGTTACTGGTTATTTCGAGGAAAACTAACAGTCCTAGAACACTCAGTCAACAAATGCTCTTTTTCTAGGTGAAATAATGATTAAGAAAACACAAAATGGTGCATCATTCTTTGGCTTTGCTTTAGAAATTATTGATTTTGAAACTCACCACAAGTGGATGATTTTGCAGTGACTCTTTTGACATGTGTAGTTTCTTTGATAAGACGCTGGTTGGTATGATCCATTTGACTGTCTATGTCATCGAGTATTTCTGTAGGTAAAGGTAAGGTAAGGTAAAGTCTGCATATGGGCCAAGCAGCCTATCAAGCCAAAGCTTATCCGGGTTTCTGAGCATGAAGTGACTACAAGTATTTCTACTGTCCCCTGGATGGCATGCTAGTCCATCCCAGGGGTACCCCCAGCATTACATTTGTTGGTACCTATTTAAACACCTGGGTGTCCTTGTCGAGGGATCGAAATTCATGGGCTGCTTGATGCGGAGTTGAGTGCAGTAACAGTGAGCCAACAGTGCCAATAAGAATTAGGGCTTCTTGTAATTTTGACCAATACTGGGACTCTGAAGGGGGGACATTCATATAAAAAGGATAGGGGTTCTTGTAGTACCTTTTAGGGGTTAAAGAAGCTGTTTAGGTGCCTCTTCAGTCTCAAAAGGTATATAGCAGAAGCTTTCACAGTATCTTTTAGGGTACTGAGCCAAAAAAACAGACAGGAGATATTTTACAAACAAGTTTACAAGTAGGAATTAAAAATTGTGAAATTGTCAGTTAATGTGTTGTTCTAGAATTGGTACATCTTAGGAGTGAAAAAATCCAAGCCACACCCACAAGACTGGATCTTGGTAACTCTTTATGTTACTTTTAAAATTCCCAAAAGTATCCCCGTCTTTTTTACACAGAAGCTCTCCTCCTCCAGGACTGAGATTCCCAGCGGGCCCTTCAGACATTACACCCATGTTAAACACATACAAATCAACATTGAAACACTTATGGGGAACAGGGGTGGTGCAGTGGCAAGAAAGCCCACTTCCCACCTATGTGGTTCATCACTGTCCTTACTCCAAGTGTTCTTCTCTGGGATCTCTGGTTTCCTCTCTCCAAAAAAACAGATTAAACAGCAAATTCTCATACAATCTTGACGGACGAACAGACACTGTATTACGAATTCATCACAGCCCTTGCATGTTTTGTGGATAAATAAATCAGATAATTTTATTATCAGAGTGTGCCCTATGAATTTAGCATAATTTCATTGTAGTCAGAGAGTTCAAAGCTGAACTGACCATTGTGTGCATCAACTTCATCTGATATGGCTTGTCCCATAAGTTTCTGTCTTTGAATAATTCCTGAAAGAGCTTCTAGTCCTTGATCTTGTTCTGTTGTCAGAAAAAAAAAACAAGAATAAACATTGTAGATGTGTTAGAGTTAGTTTTTGTGCATTTTCAGTCTACTGTTGCTCTGAATGGTTGTTTCCACAGTCAATATTTTTTGTTCATCTGTGTATATTGTCGTGAAAAAAAGAACCTACACCACTGCTCAAGGACCCACTAACCCATTAGCCAGGAACCTTTGCATTTTTCAGTATTAGTCACATGACCAAAGGCTTGGCCTGATGACATCATTACTGGTGTTACTGGGCATGAAAAAGTTACCCCACATGACATAACTGCGTACTAGTTAAAAATGATGAGGTTATATGACAATAAACTTTCCTTAGCAATGGCTCGAAAAGATCAGTTAATGGGTCCAAGGAAAGTGTATAATTAGTCAGTCAGTCAAATAGAGATAGTTGTGGGAGAAGTTTATAGAATATTCATCTTCTGCCTCTGAATGGTAAGGTAAAGGTAAAGCTTAGTGGCCCATCAGGTTTCAGCTCATCCTGGTTTCTGTATCATGAAGCGACTAGAAATATTTCCACTCTCCATGGATGGGATGCTAGTTTATTGCAGGGTTACCCCAAGCATTGAATTTGCTGGCAACCATTTGTACACCTTTGTGGAGAGAGGGACTGTGAAAGTAAAGGGTCTTGCCCAAGAACATGACACAATGCCTGTGGCCAGGGCTCAAACCCTAAAGCCCTAGTCAAATGGCGCATGATAGTTGATGATAGTTGATTCTCTCCTAACTATCATCAACCATCACCAATTATCATTCACATGGTCAAATGACCAAAGAATTTCGTGATAGTTGGCGATAGTTCACCGGCAGTCATGCAAGCAAAGTCACAAGAGCAGCGAGTTCCAAGCTCTCTAAAATGTGAGCACTAAGTGGCATCTCGTAAATTTGTAAAAGTATGAATTTTTCCTGAAGAAAAAGGGCGGCAGCTTGTTTTCTGGTAATCGATTTGTTGGAGGAATGTATGGAAGATGAATCTGGAGAGAGTTGAGGGAAGAGAGGACAGACAAGGGAATGGATCAAAAGGAGAAATGAAAGCTGAATGTAAAAATTGGTGGAAGAATTGCGATTGGAGGACACTGCCACTTACAATGAAGTGTTCTGTATAAACTGTGAAACATTTGAGGAAATATTGACCGCTATCGGGCCTGTGATTGCCAAAACAGCTGACCGAAAAACTATCATGAACTATCATACACGTGGTCAAAAGAGATAAACTATCATTGACTATCATGGAGACTTTGAACATGCTCAAAATAAATGACAGTTGACGATGGTGCATGATAGTTGGTGGTCAAACGGAAGCGTGCGCTTAAACTATCATCGACTATTATGGGCCGTTTGTCCAGGGCTCAAATGCTCAATCTGGAGTACATTTACCATAAGGCCACTGTGCCTCCACCTTGCCACTGAATGTTTGAAATATTCTGACAACTGCAGGTACACAGCAGTATTTTGTATGAGTTTGTGTGTAAAATAAAAGCAGGAAAAGGAGAGCAAACGCCAAATAAAACATTTTGGCTGCAAAAAGTAAAATTAAAACCTGCACTCAAAACAAGATCATGAACAGGGTTAAGCCTACAGGTAAGTTGGAGATATTTTGTCAAAGCACAAAGCTTTTGCCAGTGGCCCTAAATCATCTGCCAACTAAAACGTCCAATTTTTCTGCCGAGAAAAATCCACTACCTGCAAGCTACTCAGTAGCACTTTCTAGCTTGCATGGTGAACTGGTAAGTACTAGTTTTCTGGTGCAAGCCTGCAAGAACTTCAGAAAATCCCTGGCAGAAAACCTTGAAGAATCTTCTTACAATCATGCAGGACTTTCAAAGACATTCTCACTGATGATCCTTAAATCCTCTAAGATCTTTAGACAAAATCATTGACAATACTACAAGATTCTTGACGATTTTAGTCCATGTCTTTGCAGATCCTGGCAATAATTGTAAATATCCTATAAGACCCCTAAAGATTTTG
>JAHPZR010041445.1:0-5000 GCA_019787425.1 Platygyra sinensis | reverse complement strand
GATCACATGTTCATGACCAGTTCATGTTCATGAAAGCACAGGGTGCCCACACAATCTGTCTGGGTAGCCGATTGTTATTTTATAGTATATGTACTAGATTTACCGTTTGCCTCACCTATAGCCATATATCGCTAACTGTGTATGTAAATCATTGATAAACAAACGTTGAATTACCTTACCTGTGGTGTATAGTCGTCCTTTTGTCTCAAAAGCGGTTTTTTGAGCGATTTTGAATGAGTTTGAGTTTGCCGTTGACTGTTCTTTATAATAGAAAGACAAGGGAGGAAACCTTTTTTGAAAGGGTTCCAGCGCCGGGACGATTTTTCCCGCCAAAATCGCATCGCTCCACTTTCAAACTTCGCAGCATAAAGGTCAAAAGATTCACGACTCTTCTCGTACCTTCCAATCGAAAATCCATCCAAACAGCCCAGAGTTAGCCCTCGAAGAAAATCAAAATCCCACAGTATTCGAGCGACTGTAAAGCATGGCAAGATCCTAATGTGCCAGCCACAAACCGTTAGGTATTTTGAATAGGTAATTGTCTAACGTCGTCCAATCAGAACGGGGCAATCAGCAGGACGGTTTGTGGCTGGTACGTAAGGATCTTGCTACGCAAGATAATAAGTAATTCAAGTAATTCAACGTTTATTTATCATTGATTTACTTACACAGTTAGCGATATATGGCTATAGGTGAGGCAAACGGTAAATCTAGTACATTTACTATAAAATAACAATCGGCTACCCAGACAGATTGTGTGGGCCCCCTGTAATGAAAGTTCAGAAAGAACTTTGGAAAGTAAAACAAATTTAAACATATAAAATTAAATCACAGAAAGAGAGATTTAGAAGCCTACGAAAGCTTTGTCAGTCAGGGCGTTTATTTCAGATTTCATTTCTGGGCAAATTTGGGCAATTTTTTGTGCAGTTTTTTGGTTTCCCATAGGTCCCTACGCTCCCTGTCGGAAAGGGGACTTGAAGAGTCTACATGTATTTCAGACCCTCTAAGGCCTCAGCTCAGTGATCCACTGAAGTATGAATAGATGTTAGAATTACCTTGGAATAATTTCCTCCATTTCGCCGTATTTGGTTTCTCTCATTAATTTTTTCCATAATATCCTGGCCATACTTCTCCGCAGTTTTAAATTCACTCCACCTATGATGAAAAAAAAAACCAAAAAACTGAAATGGGTTATTCCAGAAAAAATCCGCACCCCCCGACAGATGGGGTCGCTTTTTAACCCCCCCTCTCACCTGGATTTCCTGAAGCACAAGATCCTCCCTCCTGTCTGGATTTCCAAGACAAAATACCCCCCCCTCCCGCCTGGATTTCCGGGAAAAAATACGAGGCTTAAATTTAATTTACTTTTAATAGAAAATACGTACAATCACGTCTAGAAAATGCTTCAGCTTCGGCTAAATTATATCAAAAATTCTATCGCGTGGAACTAAGAAAAGAACGGAGCAAAAAATGCGAAAAAGGAAATGAGTGTTTACTTTTGTCAGCTCCTAAAAATCAATTGCCCTTTTTCTTTCTTTGCGCTAAATATGGTCCTAAAGTAAATACAATTGGTATAGAATATGATATAAAAGTTCAACAGTCGTTCCTTTTCGAGACATAAGGTCAGTCTCTTCCTAAAGATCGAGAACTTCTAAATGAAAACCTTTCGAGAGAACGAAATTTTACACACGTTTATCGTTCAAATTCTTTTATAACTTAAAGACTGGACAACTTGATTCACACATCCTACCTTCAAGAGCCTGTAGTCCTAAAAAAATACAGAGTGCGAAGGTGTGAAAGGAAATCAGTTGTTTTTTTCTTTTTTTATCATAATTTACACCAAACAAACAAGATTTCAACAGGGCTATAAACGTGAAATTACACAACAGTAGCGTGCTGGGTCTGGGTACGAGTAAAAATGTGTCAGGCGTTTCAAAACTCTTCGTTGCAACATAACAACATTGCTCATTCTTTAGTATCTTGATGTTCGCGTTTTCTGCTATAAAAGGACCTGCAAAGGAACTTAGATTATCATTTTTGTCAGGTGAGAAATATCTGAACAAAATATTTGTACTATTTCAGGGTCTAAGAGCGATGAACTGTCACTGAACTAAACGTTCGAATCGCGCGAATTATCGGTCAAAATGACCCCTGCAGAAGACTTTTTCAAGTTCAATCCCCCTCCCGCATGGATTTCCAGAGTATTTGACCCCCCCTCCCGCGAGAATTTCCAGAATCCCATCCGTCGGGGGGGGGGGGGGGGGGGGGGTGCGGATTTTTTCTGGAACAACCCAATTTATGCTTAAAGTTGATTTCCAGTCCGTACTGCGCACTCTCGAGAGTTTGCTTTGGTTTCTTGTTTTGCTTCATGTAAAATATCACAAAATGTAACCATTTCGCAACTACTTACATGAAGTAAATTCAAAGTTTAAAAGCAACCGCCATTATGGATACGAACCGGTCGAAGCTTAATACTTCATTCTTGCTCATATCACTTCATGAAACAACTTCACAGCTGTAAAAATCAATGAATCTGTTGGAAAAGGACTTTGAAAGGTCTCAAAGATAAGGTATGTGGTTCTTAACGAATAACATCGATTCGCATTCCATCGAGTGCGCCCGATAAACATTAGGGTTCTGAGACTGCGCAGTTCGGACTGGAAATCATCTTTAAGAGAATAAATTTTGACATCAAGTGACAATGTCACTTCACAACAATTATTAACAAAGTCTTCTGATAGCAAAGAATGAGGAAGTCTTTAATTAAGGATTTTAACATGGTGGAGAAGATCCTCGAAACAGTGACGTCACGATCATGTGATGTAATTTTGTGATTCACTTGAGCAGTCATCTCCTCCCGCCCTCAGCGTGACTGTCTAAAACTGCATCTAATTCCTTTCTTCAAAATTAAAAAGAAAACATCGTGCTTTACTAAGTTTTGCATCTCAAAACTATCACCACTAGGTCAAACGTAAACGAATGCAAAAAACAACGTTAAAGTAAGAAATCGATAGATTGAGCAAGTGATGATGGTTCCGGGTAAGCTTATATTTAGGATTAATAACCGTGTTCTCAGTGATCTAGATCACACAGACTGGCCCCCAAATGTACGTTATCAGAGACTTTTCCTTAAAGAGGGATCATTAACAAGTGTCTCTGGATCACGTTTGGTGGAAAAATGATGAAAAAGCCTTCGAACTTACCAAGTGTCTGTGGGCGCCATCTTGGATTTGTCGGTTTCGTGCCCAGTGCCCAGACCTTTCGCAAGTTGGTAGGTGTGCAATGCGTACGAATTAGGTCTAATCAGGTCCAAACAGCTGGGTCCAAACCTGGATAAATCAAGAACCGCCCTCTTAGGGACGGACCATTAGAAAAGTGATGGGGGGGAGGGGAATTTTCAGCTTGCACGAATTTTTTTTTTCGCTCACGGCTTGTGCAGGAATTTTTTTTTCAGGTGAAACCCTCTGCGCGAATTTTTTTTTCAGACAAATATTGCTTTTTGAAAAGGTCATAGACAGGCCAACACAAACTCTTCTATGTGGTTTTACGGTAGCGACACGTAAGCCTCTAAAGTTTTGTTTTGGCGAGTGTCTTTGAGCGATTTACCTTTTTGAAAAGTTAATAGACAGGCCAACACTCCTATGTGGTTTTACGATAGCGACACGTAAACCTTAACAGTTTTGCTCAGACGAGTATGTCCTGGAGCGAAGATAGTCTGCCTGACAATGAAAACCACACTTTGTGGTTCTAAATGTTTGTTGAAAATACCAGTGGTAGTGTTGCTGTTTATATTGTTGACTACATAGTTTATGTTGGTAAGAGTTAAAGTTTTAACGCTACCACTACATGTAAATGCACTTTTTCATTTTATTATAGAATCATTATTCAAGGCGATAAGACCAATGCTCTAATTTTATTGTGGGCAGAAATAATTTTATAGCATATTTACAAAGATACCAAATTCTAAGATTTGTATTTTTTACTATAAATTTTATATGTTGAAAAGTGAAATATCGAAACTGTTTATGGAATACGCAGGGTACACTGTATGTTGAGGTAGACTAGCTGCCAATGAAAAACCATACTTTGTGGTTCTTAATTTTTGTTAAAAGTACTGATGGCAGTGTTAATGTTGCTGTTTATGTGGTTGACAGTTTTAAAGTTTTAACACTTACTCAGCTACGTGTGAATGCACTTTTTTTATTGTATTATAGAATTCTTATTCAAGGAACGGGCTCCTGTTCAAGGGGATAAGACTCATCCTCTAATTTTAATTTTGAGTAATATTAATTTATTACAAATTTTATTTTATTATTTTCATTATAATACAGTATACAGTGTATGTTGTAGCATAACGAGTCAGACGTTCTTAGCAACCAAAAACAGACCTTGGATCCCTTGGAGATGTCTAAAACTCTAAGGGGTACCAGTGGCTTGTAAAATTCCAGTGTAATCATATCCCTGGCAGTGATCGTTTGTGTGCCACAAAACGCGTCATGTGTCCAGACACTTTGAAAATCACTTTATGTTATGCAGTCAGAAATTCTCAAAAATTATTGCCACGAGATTTTCAAAAACCTCTCAGGAGGTTACGCTCACGATTACTATGCGTGATAGAAATCACGAGCTCATAATGTTATTGTTTTCAAGTAATGAGAAGCGATTCTGGAAACTACACGACGGAAAAATCACTATCACGAGTTTGTTACATATTGAGAAGCACTCAACAACTGTACTGCATGGACTTCACTGAGACTAGGTGAACCAGAACCCACCACAGCATGTTCCTATAATGCCACGCACGACGGAAAAAAACTTTGACGATTTTGTTACATATCCCAAAGCACTCAGCAACTGTATTGCATGGACTTCAGCCTGGGTGAAGCAGAAAATATGTAACATGTTCCTATAATGTCACGCACGATGGAAAAAATCGCTATCACGATTTTGTTACATATCTCGAATTACTCGTGGACGTCAGCCTAGGTGAACCTGAAAGG
>JAHPZR010041442.1:0-21752 GCA_019787425.1 Platygyra sinensis | reverse complement strand
TTTTAATGGTTTTCCTTCTGAAATGTTGTTGAGATCACTTCTTGTGTATATACTAAAAACAATTATTCTTCTCAATCTCGGTGAATAGTGGCTAGAAGTATTTACCTCGCCGCTTCGCGGCTCGGTAAATATTCTGCCACTATTCACCTCTGATCTTCAAAGTAATAATTGTTAAATATACCCCAAATTTTTTCAAAAAAAACTGGGGGCGGGGGGGCGGCGTTTGTCTGTAAAAGATTTTGAAAGGGCTAAACTCGAAAACACGATAGTCCCTACCATTTCCGGCAGTTAACTTTTGCGGGCGAAAATATGCTCGGGATATTTTGGTTCATGTTGGACATGTATCTGATTCCTTGAAAGCTCACAGTTTTTAACTCCCGGGAACAGAATATTAATAATGTCTGGGGAACAAATAATCCGAGGCCTTATTATATGAGGGAACTGAAACCCACTTCGTAAGATTCGCATACGCCAACTTCATCCCGGTGGACGCGGAGATTGGCGTCATTTTCCCGTAAGGTCACTCTTTTGTGAGTGTCGTCATCGTTTCCATGACGTCACGAATTACCCGCAGCTTTTGCTTTTTTGTTTGAATTTTTAGTCTCCAATATAAAATAAAGAGAGAAGAATAGCAAACATTACACGTTCGGCTCGAAGATAATGAAATTTTATGGTTTACCCGTGGGCTAAAAAAACAAATATCTCACTCGTTCGCTTTCGCTCACTCCGTGAGATATTTGTTCTTGGGCCACTTCGAACATAAACAAATTCCATTATCTTCTCGCCAACCGTGTAATATCCATCCCGTATATTATTTTACAGCGCACAATGGAGACTATTGCTCTCCCTATTTTACCTCCGAGCAACTCAAGAGTGAAAAAAAATGGCGTCCCGGTTGTGGCAGCCCGGAGACAAGTGAAGAAATTATCCCAAATTAAATTTTTTTCTGGTGTTATATTATCCTCCACTGTTTTTTAAGCTGGTTTCTCATATGGCCGCCCGACCTAGCCTGGTGACATCGGGCCCTGGGGACAACGCTTGGCGGGATAAATGCTGTGAACATTTAAATCGCGGACCACAATCTCTCTCCCAGGCATTGAAACGCTGGCTTGCCTGCGAAGTTGAGCTTGAGTTTCAACCTTCGCAGGCAAACCGGGCAATTGTCGGCGATAAAAAATATTTTATGTGAACATCATCTGCGGAGATCTGCGACGGTTATGCCGCGACTAAATTGCAGTAGTGGTCGGCGGCATATGAGAACCAGGCTTTAGTATATACTAAAGCAACTATTCACCTCAGTTGTCGGTGGCTTAGCGTTGGATGTTTTACCTCGCCCGCTTCGCGGCTCGGTAAAATATCCACCGCTAGCCACCTCCACTTCGGTGAATAGCTGTTAATTAGTATATACCATGCGAGTTTTGCGCACGCTGATTGGCTAGCTCGGAGGTGGATTAGCCACGTTCCTTTATGTTCACCTTCCCGCGCAGCCGGAAAGAAAAACCAAAAATGGGTTTTGTTCGGTTATTATTAATCACAATTAAAAGTTACTCGGGCCCGGTTTCATACGTTCGCATTTCTGCCGCGTCGAATGTTTTACCTCCACTTCGGTGAATAATTATTAATTACAATTTGCCAGATATTTAGTTTTAGAGGAAAAATAGCGTCCTCGAATCGCGAAATCTGATGGTGTACAAGAAGTAAACTTCTGCCATAAAATTTTAGCTTCACGCAATCAACACAACAATATTCATTTTTGACCAGAGAATCCTTAGAGATTTTATTTGATACAAGACAGATGTTTTATAAAATATTTTTTGAATACAAATTGATCAAGAGTTAGCTGTTTTTTTTTTTTTTCTGAATCTGTTTTAAGTCATGAAATAATAGAGTTAATTTGTACGAGCTGATCTTGAGAGATTTGAGATGGGACAATAACAATTAAATGAAAATAAGACGACTAGTGTTTCCATGTTTATAGTTTTGGAGTTAAACGGTAACTATACGAGTTCTAAAAAGACATCATCCTTTAGCCAGAAACAACTATTATTCATTATTCATGTTTCATTAGTTACTGTTTGATAGCTTTGTGCGAGTAACTGATTGAGGTTTGTAAAAAATAATAAATTAAATTGTCACTATTCTGAGTCTCGTTTCCAGAATAGAAATGGGAGAGGGGACCAAGCCTCCAGTGCAGGCGTTATTTTTGGAAAGGAGCACTCGATAAACAAGGGGGCGCGGATCCATTCAACTAAAATTTCCGGAAAATTTCGGTGCAATGATGTTTGGGCCATTCCCAACAGAATCCTCAGATTTAATCTCATAAAAGAAGTCGACAGCTCTGAAGACGTAACAATGTTTCTTTTATTTTAGATCAGACTACAAAATCAATCGTAATGTTACACATGAACAATGATCCCATCGGGACGACCGGAACATTTTCCTCTAAAGTGTAACTTGGTTATAAACCCGCAGTTCTTCATGGCATGAAGAACTGCGGGTTTATAACCAAGTTACACTTTAGAGGAAAATGTTCCGGTCGTCCCGATGGGATCATTGTTCATGTGTAACATTACGATTGATTTGTAGTCTGATCTAAAATAAAAGAAACATTGTTACGTCTTCAGAGCTGTCGACTTCTTTTATGAGATTAAATCTGAGGATTCTGTTGGGAATGGCCCAAACATCATTGCACCGAAATTTTCCGGAAATTTTAGTTGAATGGATCCGCGCCCCCTTGTTTATCGAGTGCTCCTTTCCAAAAATAACGCCTGCACTGGAGGCTTGGTCCCCTCTCCCATTTCTATTCTGGAAACGAGACTCAGAATAGTGACAATTTAATTTATTATTTTTAACAAACCTCAATCAGTTACTCGCACAAAGCTATCAAACAGTAACTAATGAAACATGAATAATGAATAATAGTTGTTTCTGGCTAAAGGATGATGTCTTTTTAGAACTCGTATAGTTACCGTTTAACTCCAAAACTATAAACATGGAAACACTAGTCGTCTTATTTTCATTTAATTGTTATTGTCCCATCTCAAATCTCTCAAGATCAGCTCGTACAAATTAACTCTATTATTTCATGACTTAAAACAGATTCAGAAAAAAAAAAAAAACAGCTAACTCTTGATCAATTTGTATTCAAAAAATATTTTATAAAACATCTGTCTTGTATCAAATAAAATCTCTAAGGATTCTCTGGTCAAAAATGAATATTGTTGTGTTGATTGCGTGAAGCTAAAATTTTATGGCAGAAGTTTACTTCTTGTACACCATCAGATTTCGCGATTCGAGGACGCTATTTTTCCTCTAAAACTAAATATCTGGCAAATTGTAATTAATAATTATTCACCGAAGTGGAGGTAAAACATTCGACACGGCAGAAATGCGACGTATGAAACCGGGCCCGAGTAACTTTAATTGTGATTAATAATAACCGAACAAAAGCCATTTTGTTTTTCTTTCGGCTGCGCGGAGGTGAACATACGTGGCTAATCCACCTCCGAGCTAGCCAATCAGCGTGCGCAAAACTCGCATGGTATATACTAATTAACAGCTATTCACCGAAGTGGAGGTGGCTAGCGGTGGATATTTTACCGAGCCGCGAAGCGGGCGAGGTAAAACATCCAACGCTAAGCCACCGACAACTGAGGTGAATAGTTGCTTTAGTATATACTAAAGCCTGGTTCTCATATGCCGCCGACCTACTGCAATTTAGTCGCGGCATAACCGTCGCAGATCTCCGCAGATGATGTTTCACATAAAATATTTTTCATCGCCGACAATTGGCCCGGTTTTGCCTGCGAAGGTTGAAACTCAAGCTCAACTTCGCAGGCAAGCCAGCGTTTCAATGCCTGGGAGAGAGATTGTGGTCCGCGATTTAAATGTTCACAGCAATTATGCCGCCAAGCGTTGTCCCCAGGGCCGGATGTCACCAGGCTAGGTCGGGCGGCCATATGAGAAACCAGCTTAAAAAACAGTGGAGGATAATATAACACCAGAAAAAAATTTAATTTGGGATAATTTCTTCACTTGTCTCCGGGCTGCCACAACCGGGACGCCAATTTTTTTCACTCTTGAGTTGCTCGGAGGTAAAATAGGGAGAGCAATAGTCTCCATTGTGCGCTGTAAAATAATATACGGGATGGATATTACACGGTTGGCGAGAAGATAATGGAATTTGTTTATGTTCGAAGTGGCCCAAGAACAAATATCTCACGGAGTGAGCGAAGCGAACGAGTGAGATATTGTTTTAGCCACGGGAAACATAAAATTCATATCTTCGAGCCAACGTGTTTGTAATGTTCTTCTTTTATTATATGGAGACTAAAATTCAACAAAAAGCAAAAGGCGGGAATCGTGACGTCATTGAACGATACGACACTCACAAAAGGTGACATACGGAAAAATACGCCAACTCCGGTCCCGGATGAAGTTGGCGTATGGAATCTACGAGTGGTTTAGTTCCATATAATAAGCTCGGATATTTGTCCCCGACAATATTAATATCTGTTCCGGGAGTTAAAAACTGTGAGCTTCAAGGAACAGATAATGTCCAATGAACCAAAATATCCGAGCATATTTTCGCCCCGAAAGTGGGAAATGGAGACTATCGTTTCAGTTATCCTTCAAATCTTTTACGCAAACGCGCGCAGTTTTGAAAAATTTGGGGTATATTTAACAATTATTCTTTGAAATCGAGGTGATAGTGGCAGAATATTTACCGAGCCGCGAAGCGGCGAGGTAAATATTCTGCCACTATTCACCGAGATTGAGAAGAATAATTGTTTTAGTATATACACAAGAAGTGATCTCAACAACATTTTCAGAAGGAAACCATTAAAAATGGATTTAATTTGACCTCTCAATTCATGCGTGGAAAACGTGCAAGCTGTACAAAGCATGCGCGAATTCGCGAAACTATTTACAGAATCTGTGAACATGGAAAATCTATAGTTAATCTTCGAAAAAAACTCGTGACAGTCTAGAATAACGGTCCTTAAACACCGTTCAAATCAGTGTGAATCAAAAGTATGCTTTATTCAAAAGTATGCTTTATTTTTGTTTGGCTTACGCATTATTCACTCGCTAGGAGGTGAATAATGCTCATTAGCCAGAGATAGCGAACCAATCAGATTGCTTAAAACACCAAGATCACTGAGTGTGTATATACTAATCTCGGATATACCCCAGTTTTTAGCTGAGGGATATTTGGTCCCGTGATGTGTTTAGACCAATCGGGCGCGAGCGAAAAGATTTGATGGATTATAATTAACAACTATTCACAGAAGTGGAGGTAAATATCCAACGCTAGCCACCGACACTGAGGTGAATAGTTGTTTTAGTATATGCTAAAACAGTGCGATAATATACACCACAAAAAATAATTTGAATGATTTCTTCGCTTGTCACGACCGCAAAACCGGGACGCCATTTTCACTTGAGTTGCTCGGACGTAAATAGCACAGGATCTTCGGAGTTTGATGAACCAATCAGCGCGCGCGTTTAGCACTATCCCACTGTCTTAGTATACACTACAGGATATTCAGAGGTTTGACGAGCCAATCAGCGCGTGCGTTTAAACACTATCCACTGTTTTAGTATGTACCAATAACTTTTATCAAAAGTTAATTGCTTAAATTGGAAAAATTTACTGCGATGATCATTCTTCACATTCATCAACAACCGCAGTACAAATATGAATTATTTCATATTATACTTCACATCATTTCACTGCACGGGAAAATATGAACTCAATAAATTGACCTCTGCTCCCAATGTGTGGCTTCATAGCTCAGTTGGTAGAGCATCGCACCGGTATCGCGGAGGTCATGGGTTCGAATCCCGTTGAAGCCCTGATTTTTTTTCAGGCTTGCTTCTTTCCAATTGCTTAAATTGGAAAATTTACTGCGATGATCATTCTTCACATTCAACTTTTATTATATGGTTAGTTCCGTGAGCGGCAAGATGAACCAAATCGCTCGCTGTGATTGGTTACTCGAGTGGGCAACCCGCTCGGGACTACCCGCTGTATCCCGCGAGAAATATATTCCCCACAGCAAATCCTATAATTGACCAAGCTTGTTCGGTCAAGATGGCTGGATGTTGGCCTCGTTCTTTTTTGTGACTTTAAGGGATCTCGCAAAAAAGGGACTCGGCCAATATCCAGCCATCTTGACCTCACACTTGTTGTCAATAATCCATATCTAATAACCGACAGATACAGATCGTGTAATTTTCGCGTGAACAAGTTCGTCTTATGTACGCGCAGTTATAGAAGAAGAAGAACCTTTATTGATTTATAACGCCTCAGGATAACCCCTGATGCGAAAAGCTGCCTGTTATCACTGATGGGAGCCCTGAGCACAATAACGTACAAAAACCACACTATGCATATAACCATTACACTTATACAGACAATAATACAAATAGAAAAACTATGTACAAATAAAAGATTTAAAAGTTATGTAAACACGAAATACCATTAAGATAGTTCCTTAAAAAGAGTGCAGCATCAATTTGCGATCTCATTTCTCACTGTCACTTGAGAAAAATGTCATGCATCTCTCATTAAGCCAAAATGAATAGTCCTTTTGTTTTCTTTGTCGCCCTGAGGGACTTCGTCCGTAGCAAAGCCAAAATCGTCGCCGTTGTTCGGAAAAATTTTCGGCACAACATTAAGCTGCAGTGGGGAGTGCACAGCGTCATTTTTCCTCTCGTAAAGTCAATTCTTACCGGTGTACCCTAAGGCAAATTGACCGCCGATGTGCTTATCGGGGTGATCATAATTCAAAAAACTAATTATCCTCATGTGTCGCATCACATCTCTTCTAAATACTACCCGGGTTTAGATCTCTTTTTATTCTAATTCTGAAAGGCGTTTTAATAGGTATGCTGCTGAAAACAATTTGGGAAAGAAACGGGGCCTGAGCTCGCCGCTCCATCACTCTAGAAACGCTGCAAGTAAAAGAAAGAAACTGCTCGCAGTCTGATTAAGTCGAACGCGCGGTACTTAGTGAAAGTGAAGAATGTGTGACCAAATTTCTGTTTTCGTGCGTATAAATCTTTCTCTGGAACCTGGCAATCATCATATAAGTTATTGTCTCAAACTTCTCTCTTTTAAGTTTTCACGGAGCGTCTGGATTTTGACTTAACTGTTTTTAGTCGAGCGCGCGGCACTTAGTAAAGGAGGTGCGAGTTTTTGTTTTGAAAGAGCGCCTGTCTGTTGTTTTCAATCACTCGCAGCAAACGAAAGTTTTTTTTATAGAACACTATCAGTCTTGGAAATGAAAAAGGTCTCGAAGAGTTTTAATTTTTTAGCAGAGCAAACATTTACATCTTAACGCAACTTACGCTAGAATTGCCATGATGAATTGTATTACCTTTAATACAATTCATCATGGCAATTCTAGCACGTCACTTGAAAGTGATATGAACTTACCAATAGAACATCACGTGTAATTAGAGCGGCTTTTGTCATATGGTAATTTACAGCGTTCTTTCAATTTTTGGCTCTAAGGCAAACTGTTTTCGGTGATCTGTCATTTTTAACTGAGCTTTGTCGAAGTTAGATCTCATTGAGCGATGATGTCGAAGTACTACAAAGCGTCAAAAGGTTTAGCTGTAAGGTCCGTTAACGGCCAAAATGAATACCGAGAGAGATGGAGAGGTTTTGAAAGTGCGGCTGATAGTTTGGTAAACGAAGAAGATTGTAATAGCGCGATAAAAATCTATGGCCAATCTTCACTTAGTAACGGTAAGCTAATCGTGGTGATTACGAGTTGAATTTTTTCGTACAGCCGTAGGTGTTTGCTGTTTTGAGATTCACACTGTCTCTTCGTCTATTCCAGGAATGCAAAAAGCCATCAATTACCTGGTCTGCGAGATAGGACAGAAGCTGTCTATTCAAACCGCTCGAGAGAAGGGGCGCGTTCGGCGAACCTCTGTCAAAGTTCCGATGGATCGAGAAGTGTTTGAAGACATATTTGGTGGCGTTAGTCGTGGAAGGAGCAGATTTGATGTGATGGCGGAGGACCTTGACATTCTTCTCCCGGATGGATGGTCGGAGCGTACCTTTCGAACCAGCACTAAATGTGTGGTAAGCCGAGAGCAGCCCATATGGGTCCGCTTTGCTAATCGGAGAAAGCCGCACTACGATCATTCAGAATGTCTCCGTTGCCAGTGGTCTGGAAATGGTCAAAAACCGGCGCTGTGTCAAGCAAGAATGACATGGCTTGTTGATGTGAGCTATCTATTTGTTACCTTCAGCCGAGAAAGAAGTCAACAAGAGCAGGCGAAGGAAGGTAAAGATTATTAGATTTATTACCTTGTTTCCTAAATTCTATTTGACTTGTTCTTAATTGTCACAATATCTCCGAGCTACAGTTTTTTTTTTATAGGGCTCTAATTCTTGTTAGTTTTTCATTCACAGAAAAAAATCGACTTGTCGTGGATCAGTTCAAGTTCCGACGAAGAGTAGACGGTGAAGAAGACTCAGCGTGCTGGCGTCAACAAAACACAAAACGGCTCCTTTAGGAGCCACCAAATAAAACAAAAGTTAATGACCAACATTTCTTCTTCTCCTTGATCCATTCTTTACTGTGCAAACCATCAAGAAAAGATGCTTGGTTCCGCCTAGTGACTGCTTGGGAAAATGTATCGGTATGACAATTATAAACGCTAATCTGAGGGGAAAGGTTGCGTAAGTTTGCACTCGAAAGACCAGGAGAGTTTATGCTTTTCAAATTAATTCCAGCAATAACATCGATGCTAAGAGATTCATTGATGACTTTCTTCTACTTTTGCTGGAGCGTGTACTGCGACTTTCGATTGCGTTTCACTGAGTGCGCGATACGAGACGAAGGTAGCTGAAGGTGATGTATGATACTTTCCCTAAAAAACAATCACTTCTCATGAATACCTCCCTCCTAAAAACGTTTATAGCCTACCAACTGAATAATGTGATGTAGCCCAGTCCCGTCTCGCGTTAGCAGGGTTTCTTCTGTACCGGCTGTTTCGTCGGCGGGCATTAAAATCAAAGATTATGGAAAAGAAAAGTCGGAACACGCCGCAATAAAAACGCCTTATAAAACGCTTTACAATGATTTTCTGCCCGAGAATAAAAATATAAATTACATAGAGAAACAAAAAAGAGTTCTTCAGGGATTTGAACTCTAAAAAGTTTCTTATAGATATCACAAGACCAATGAAGAAGAATCAACACATAACAGGCACAACACGTAGAGGACGAGATGATGGGGTGAGGAGGGGCGATAAATTTGCCGAAATATGTAGCATAATCTACATAATCTTGGTAGATAAGGGCGGTGAGCTAAATTCTCTCTGTCCATACTTGATGGATCAGTACTCTTCACATCACATTTTTGGCGCACGTTTGAAACTCGAATTCTAAAACATAATACCTGAGCCCATGTCAATGGAAAAAAAAATCTGCCTATAGTGCAACCCACGTAACTGAAAAAAAAGGCTAGCCTAGCGCTTCAGTCTTGCGTTTTGATTAAGTAAAAACACAAAACGTCTTAATTCATTAATCGATTTTTAGAAATCGCACTTGTTTCTTTGGTTTTGGCTTGCGCCGCCCGCTTCGGACCCGAAAAAAGTATTATTTCTCAAAACATAAACGACTGTCTGATGGCCTGCCAGCAAGTCCCCCAGAGAGATTACCTTCGTCGCCTGCTTGAGTCTCGAAAGCATAGCTGTAATGGGGGAGACAAGACTAGCTTAGCACATGTAGTGGACCAACTGAAAGAATATAACATGTTATCGGTACTGTTCTGGTGTACCGGTAAACAAGGGAATAACCATTGTTCTTTCTTTGTTTAGGAGTCATTGATTAACTATTGTGAATTGTTTGGCGAGTGCTCTCACCACAAGTTCGCCATCCCTGCACTAGGTAACTTCATTTCGAGTAAATCGCCTAAATACCCAAAACTGCTGAGATTACTGAAATAAAAGAAAAAAATATCACCCAAAGATTTCACATATCTGACAAGGTAATACAAAAACAAGCTGCCTGTATGAAAAGAATCTCTTAATTGAAACATTAAATCAAATTAAAGGACAAACTAATCTCTTTGCTACTGATTCACCTAAAGCATCTCAGTCGCAAAGATATAACGAAATGTTTTTTTCGTTTGCACCGTGGTGTCAGTACTGAAATTCACAAGTTCTACGAATTCGTCAGCTTAGTCAAATTCCTGGTGAAATTCCTCAGTTTGCTTGACCTAAATGGCGATATAATAAACAATTATTGGATGAGGTTTTTGTGATATCCGGGATATTCAAGGTCGAGGTAAGTGTTATCAGCCGAAGCCGAAGGCTGAGGCTGATAACACTAACCGAGACCTTGATTATTCCGGGTATCACAAAAACTGAATCTAATAATTGTTTTATTACACATTGATTTGAAGAAAATAACGACAAACGCATTATCGATGAAGCGAATCGAGATGCCATTCTTACTTCGCTGTCCGTGAACTTGTCATTGCTGTCCGTGAACTTGACATTGCTCTTGGAAATGTTGCGCGCGCAACCTACAGATTATTCACTAATCTGTAGGTACAGATTAGTGAATAATCTGTAGGTTGCGCTGTTTCCCAGAATTTACTGTAGGCTTTTTGCCAATGAGAAGACAGATGGTGACTACAATGTATAATAATGACAATTCTCTGCAGGAATTTTCTTGCAGCATCCAACTGAGCAAGATGCCCCGCTAAATAGGCGCTCCTATTTTTTTTTTCCTTTTTCCAGAGAATACGTGAAAACCAATCCTTATGTAGCGCTGGAGACCGCATCCTCGTTCCCAGGGCCTGCTCCACTTTTCAAAATGGAAAGCTGCAACCTCGCCCCCAGGGCCTTCACCTCGACGATTTTCAAAATGGCGGATCGCTCTGCCGACGATCCGCCATTTTGAAAATCGTCGAAGAGAAGGCTCTGGGGACAAGGTTGGGAAAGCCGCGATTTTGTAAATTATCGATGAGAAAGCCCTGTCGACGAGGTTACGAAAGATGATTCATTCGGAGCGAAAAAAACGTTCTTCTCACCGCAATCGCGGGGAAAGAAAGACTATGGAAACCTTCTTTAGGCTAATTTTAGCGGAAAACAATTGATTTCCGATGAAGACAATACAACAACTTTCTATTAGTGAAGTGAAAATGTTACAAGTTACCGGGAAATAAAGTTCGTAACTTATATGTTTACGCGCTCTAACAAGACCGTAACTGGCACAGCTGGGATGTGGACACGACTGTATAAAAGGCAGCTCAAAAGTTTGAAGGTTGGAACTTTGAGAGGTTAGTTTGCTATAAACTCTTTTTCTTCGGCCATCGTAATTTCATTAAAAATATAAAACAAACAGCGCTCATAAACATACTGAAAACATTCATTTTATAACCTCGACGTTTCGTATGCTAGCTAGTCAACATACATTTTCAAAAGTATAACCATTACAAATTTTTGGAAAGCTATTTATACTGTAACAAAGGGGGTCTGGAACCTAGACAGAAAACATCTGCAATATAAATTTAGGACGTTTCAAACGGAAACTAATCTTCTAATCATTGCTGTTTTATTTCTTTTCCTCTCTTCGCCATGGGGATCAGTCTACCGCTTTTTGCAAACGGAAACTGTCTGTAAAGGGACAGGGAAAAGGCTTTCTAAATGAAGTAAAAGTTTTTCACCTGGATAGCAAAAAGCACTTTCTTCACGGCTTTCCTTGAGCAACTGTTTGGAAACCGACATTTTGAAACTATTTTAGCAGGCAGCCATGCCGTGCCGTGTTCACTTGACGTCATCCCGTGCGACTCGAAATCGGCGGGAACGACAAAAACTTGCTACAGACTTGGCATCTTTCACAAGGTCAACAAAATCGTTTTTTTTTAGGCGATTATCAATTTTACTATCTTCAATGCTATCATTTTGGAGTTTGAAGCATGTTTAGCTCAAAATAAAATAGCTCAAGAGCAGCCATAACCCAGATTGGTAGTTAATAAAAATTTTGTAGGAAGCCATTTGGACAAAATCTCTCAGATGGAATGACGTCACGAAAATGCGGCCTGGCTGCTGAGTACTTTTTAAAATGGCGCAAAGATGTTCGAATTTTGAACGAGTTTCGTAATGAAAATCCTGAAAATCTGCACTTTAGATGCTGAAACTTTGGTGAACGACGCAAGGTTTTTTTTATTAGCGTTGACAAAACAATATATGTTTCTTGGAGTGACCTTCTCCTTTAAGAAATACTACGCGATTCCCAGTAACGTTTTGACTTTGATGTAGACGGCCCTTCTTCAGGGTTAGGGTACACTAATTCAACAAAAGACCACGCATGATCTGCTGTAACCTGCAAAGGGTACAATACAATACTTTATTTCAAAATAACATACAAATACGTAGTTACGTAGGGTAGGCGATCACCTTCACTGACTGAATGCGTGACAGTGAGAAACTGTTATAAAATTTAATCGACATGACCTGTCTAAATCCCTTTTAAAAATTCATAAATGCCTAGAGACTCCTACGACAATTTTGGTTTTGCAGCTTTTACAGTCTAAAAATGTCCGGCAAAATTTTAGCCTGCGATAAAATTTGCTATAGACTTGATTTCTTAAAGGGAATCTCCAGTCTGACAAAAAATTCACTTCAAATCACGCGAAATAATTTTAAGAATCAAATTTGTTTGAAGTTTTAACTAACAAAGCGCGTTTACCTTAAATACATGAATTATAGAATCGTTTATTTTGTTTTCAAAGTTCCCGGGCGCCGCCATCTTGAATAATTGTGACGTAAAATGGCGGCGCCCAGGAAATTTGAAAACAAAAATACGCGATTCTGAAATTTGTTTTTCTCTACTATAGACACCCTTCTGGAAAAAAATTCAAACTAACGTTATTGCAAATACTATATCCTACGGTTTAAAGTGATTCTTTGGTAGGCGTAGAGGTTCCCTTTAAGTATCCTTACAATTTACAAAGACTTAGGGTCGGGTGAGTTGTACTTGAGTTATTGTGCTGCTGCTAACTGGCTAATGCTGCTTTATTACAACTGTTTTCTATGGGATTTGAGATAAATTACTTAAAATTTCACCCGTTGAATTGGTTTTAAACTTCTCAGTAAACGTCTTGTTGAAAAAGGTTGGGAAATTAAATGCGAACTCCAGAAAATATGGACTTTTAGCATTAGTTATATCTTGCCTCCACAGCTAAGTCAAGGGAGCAGTGTCGCGTTGTGCACTGACTCGATTCTTCCCCTTGTAACGAGAAACAATTACTATTAAAATTATGATACACAAGGCAGAAACAACACCCGCAAAAAACTCCCACAGCGATTTTCCACTCTATGCAGTATTCCGTCGACGCGCGGCCAGCTACCCTTGAATCTGGACAGCGCCCTAAAGAGGCACTTTCCGCTCCCTCATCGTCAGGAGATTTTCCTAAAATCAAATAACTGAGTTCAGTTTACAATTGCATCGTAGCATAGTCAGCAAAGCCGGGCTATCAAATTCGGGTACGTCAGAGTACAAGGTACAAAGTTAACTAGTTCACTAAGCGAGATAAATTATTTCCCTGAGTAATCTTATAGAGCAGTACATCCTCGCGATTGTGAGTGTCGAATTCTGATGCACTTGGGAAGTTTGGAGTGCACTCAAGACGCTAGAATTGCTCTCAGCTACGTCTAGAGCAACACTTACGCTTTTTCGAACCTAGTTCATCATCGCTCGATAACCATCTTTAAACATGCACGTTTAAACAACCTTGCCTAGTTCCTGCTTTGGTAATTTTTGCTGCAGCCAGCATTTCCTAAGCAACGAATGAATTGACCGTGAAAGCCTGGACGAAAGTCGAGCAGCAACTAGAAAAGCTGTTATTTCTATCCTCGAGCTACCTCAGTCACGATTATGACCATCGCATTATGTTAAGGTTGCCTTTGGCTTTCTTTGGACTTTGATATTTTGACTGCATGGACAGAGCATGCATCAACTGCTCACAAAAAACTAAGAGAGAGAGAGAGACCAATTATCAGCAAGAAACGATTCACATACCGTCCTTGTCGACTCCCTCAAAGTCATAACCAAATGAGAAAGACTCTGAGAACAGCTCTTCATGAGTATACACTGGGAACATGGGCACGATGACGTCACCTCTGTTATGACCAATGGGAGCTTCTGTAGCGGAGAGAGCAGAGGTGTCCTTCTCGAACTTTCGAAGCCATTTTTCAAAGATTCGATCAACGAAGCAATGGTGAAGGAGAAAGATTGGGTCATTGGACGATGCCGCGACTGTACCCATTGCGCCTCCTATCGCAATGTGAACTATGTTGTGTACAGTAGAAAACCCGGGCGCCAAACGATATCCACTGGTGGTGTTGGCGTAGCCTTCAAGAAGGTTTCTGAAACTGCAGCTTGACTCTCTGCTAAAGGGTGGAAGGTCGAACGTTTCAAAGCCCAGAACGAACTCAACTTCTTTCTTGGTAGGAAAGACCGCCGGGTGGAACCCGTTGAACTGTTTGTTTTGACCTGGAGAGCGTTTCAACTTGCCCGTTTTGACGTGAGGGTCGCAGAGTTTCGTATCGTCCGTGACATTTGTTCCGCCGGGGTAACACATCGTTGACCAGTCCGCAAAATATTTGCCTACAACGTCGCCGTTTGAAGAAACATTGCCCAGTAACTTGTCAGAACAAATTTCACATTTTTCACTCGCCGTCCAATCCCAAAATGGTAATGCATAGTTTTCGTCACCAGATAGATCTTGCAAGGCTCTTTCCCAAGCGAGCAAGTACAAGCGATGCCAGGTGATGAAGCCTTGGCCACGATGAGCGAAATCCATGAATGGCATCTTCGTTCTATCAGGCAAGACCGTGTTTCTGTTTGTCGTGTAGTAGTGCAGCCAAACGAAGAACTCATGGATGGACACGTTTGTGAACAAAAGGGTAGGATCACTTCCATTGTTGATCGTCTCGTTTATGTCTTGGTAGAAGGCCGTTGTCAGCTGATAATCACTTTTTACAAATCTGGACATGTTCATGTACATCATGAACTTGTCCTGCTCCTCAGGTGACAGGTTGGCAAAGTTCTTACGCACCAGAACTCTGCGCTGGTTGCATTCTTTGCCATGGTAACCGTACTTACATTTGGAGCAGTCATAACCAGCGTAGTTAGCCCTGCATTTACAACTTCTTTCAAAAACTCCTTTTGGCCAGTTATGGCGATTATCCAGCACGTGCTTTACGTTAAAGTGGTCGTACGTAGCGCTCCATTCTCGAGCAATTATTTCTCCACAGTACCCTCTGCTTTCGTCCTTACCACACGGCTGTCTGAAACCCGGGGGAACTGGACAACATTCTTTCTTCGTAAGGCTTTCACTATTTACACACGCCTTGGGGAATTGGCCTTTAACGAGAATCGTGAACGAGACTGTCACCAATACGATGTATCCAACTAGAACACAGCCCATTTTCGTCATCTAAAAAGGCAAGGCAGGAAATCACTGAGATATCGGCCCAGAGGCTCCTTCTCAACTGGTTAAACACAAATTGTTTGGTACTTCTCTCGACAGGTTTACAATGTCAACTGAATTCAAATCACTGGAAGCTTACCTCAGTGTTATAATCTACAATGTTGCATGAGAGCTAGCCTGCGAAAACAGCCGTCCTTTTTCGCTCCCGGCGTGTGGCGTTTCGTTTTATTCACGCGAAACGCCACTCGGGCCGGGAGCGAAGAAGGACGGCTGTTTTCGCAGGCTAAATGAGAGCTTCGATTCCTAAAGCCCTGGTCAAACGGCGCGTGATAGTCGATGATAGTTGATTCTCCCCAAACTATCATCAACTATCACCAACTATCATTCACATGGTCAAACGGCCAAAGAAGATCGTGATAGTTGACGATAGTTCACCCACAGTCGCGCAAGCAAAGTCACGCGAGCAGCGAGTTCCAAGCTCTTACGGCGTAAAACTGTGAATATAAATGGCGCCCCGTAAGACAAACTTGTAAAAGTATGAATTTTGCGCGGCGAAGGAGGGCGGCAGCGTGTTTTCTGACCGCTATCGGGCCAGTGATTACCAAAACAGCTGACCGAAAAACTATCATGAACTATCATACGCGTGGTCAAACGAGAAAAGCTATCATCGACTATCATGAAGAATTTGAACAAGCTCAAACTGAATGATAGTTGATGATAGTCAATGATAGTGCATGATAGTTGGTGGTCAAACGGAAGCGCGCGCTCAACTATCATTGACTATCATCGACTATCATGAGCCGTTTGACCAGGGCTTAAAGGTTGATTTCTGGTCATTGACACATATCTTCAAAATTACCTGCACGAATACAGGACCGCAAATGATCCCGGACCGCAAATGATCTCAATCAAAAAATAGCTGTGGTCACACTACAGGGTTTTGTCCTAGGGAACCTCGACTTGTTGACAGTTTCCCTAGGGAAACTCAAATTTGCAAGTGTGACCGATTTTTCCTTAAGTAAATTACCTCGGGAAAGTTTTATCGTCTGGGGCTTGAAAACCGCAAGAGAACAAAAGAATGTCCTGTGGATTTCCCTTGACAACTACCCTAAAGCAGAGAAAGGGAAAAATCAAATCCCAGAGTAGCCGACCAATGGACGCTCGTCGGCGATCGCGCTGGTGACAGATCCGGAATTATCGTGTTGTGAAACTTATTTTGGAAGCGCTTGAGAACGTGACTTCTTTTGAAGATTTTGCTGCGTGCAAAAATATAGTTTCTTTCCACCACATGTTTAACGCGTTGGAATGGAACAAAGTTTCAAACCAATACTGCGGCGTTGGAAGAACTTGACTAAATGCGGCTCTTCGTCGTCTTTGAATCCTTCGAGAAATCAGGCGCTACATAAAAATTACTCTTGCTCGTCTTGCTCTTTGAAAGAAAGTAATGAACAAAAATGAAATAAGAATAAAAGCCTCTCTTTGATCCGTTTGATTCTCGAGCATATTTTCCATTTTTACCAGGGGCACCCAACGACAACTTTCGGAAATATATCTGTTCGGAAGACGATTTGAGATCTAGAATTTTCGGAACATTTTTTGTAAAATTTCTTGCTTGCCTGCTTCTCCTAAGATTTTCGAACATCTAAAATATGGTATAATTGCCTATTTTTAACGGATTTTTACCCTAAAAAGGTCATCTATAATTTTCGGGAGCCTTTTTTCTGGCTGAAATTTTCGAAAAGGTAAGTTTTGATCCCTGTAATTTTCGGATCACTAGACTTTCAGCTAGGAAATCCGAACAGATGAAAAATTTTTAGGGGATAAAAATATGCCTATATCTACCGTTTAAATACCAAAATACTTTCAGCAATGCTATGTTTTAGTGGTTTTGAACTATATTCTCGTTGGGTGCCCCTATTTTACGCCAAAATTTTGAACGTGCGAGCTGGAATTTAATCCTTCGTGACGTTAAACCTCTCAAAGTCCAATGGTCTCCAGTGTGACCTTTTAACCTAGGGAAAATGAAACCCGAGGTAAATTTACCTAGGGAAATTTTTCCTGGGTAAAACGATTTTCCCCGGGTAAAAGCCTGTAGTGTGACCACAGCTAATAACGAATGGCATGGATTTACGTCCGAGGAAGGTGATAACACAAATAAAAATTTAAAAACATGTTATAACATTTGAAAAAAAAAAAATTCCACAGTTGCTGCTTTTTTCTTCGAAGGGTATAGATCGTTTTCACTGTCTGTCCCGCAATAAAAAAAAAAATTAAAAAAAAAAAAAACGAAAACCAGCCAATGGAACAAGCTAAGAAAATGTGATGTATGTTATAGAAGATAACTATAACTTCTTAGGCCTGTGCGTGTCCCCAAACTTCTGATATTCGCCGTAAATGTTTCCCAGAAATTTACAGGGCCCAGTAGGAAAACGCCATCTTCGTGGACATCCGTATACAGCAACATGGCGGCCGGAATATAGCGTAAACATCTGGACCTTACTTTGGCTATTTGCGCGTCTGGTTGTCAGTACTAAACAAACAAGCATTTACATAAGCACTTTTCCTAATGCTCTAACTTATAAAAAGGCTCAAAATCATGAGATAAGTATATATTTTTCAATAGCCTGCGAACAGGCTCCCGGTCGCTCCAACTCCCACTCGCTCGCAAAATATTTTTCCGACCTCGCTGGGAGCCTGTTCGCAGGCTAATTTTTCAACAAAATCCGGATCGTAGCGTTGTGTCACGCAACCTTCAAAATGCTCTGGTTTCCAAACGAAGCACGCTAATTGTAAACGGATATAAATATACCGCCTATTATGCCTGATGAAATTAAAAACACGTCATGTGGAAACCATCGCATCGCGGAGAATGCATGGACATCATTAATTATTCATAACCAGTGGAGCGGCAAATTTTAATATATGCGTGCCATGAAATGCCCTGAATAAGAGAAGAAAGGCTCCAAATTGGCGCACTCGGGTTGATAAAACTTGCTTTTCTGACTTGCACGCGTTATAACTTCAACTTTCACGGGCTGCTTTTTGAAGAAGAAGGTTGTATCGTCAATTTAAGCTAATAAGTAAGTGGATATAGCAAGTATAAGGACTGGCCTTTTTCGCTTAAAAATGGGCAAAAATCGGCCATTTTTAGTATGAAGACCGTTTTCAGAAGCGAATTTCAGACAATCTTATTGGCCTTCCCAACTTTCACGCACGGCAAATGAAAAATGGCTCTTTTCTGAAACAAACCCCGTTTCGACTTAGAAGTCTTAGAAATACACATACTCGTAAACATTCTCGAAATTCCGGTGACGATAGTAATCAAGCACCTAACAAACAGCTAAACGAAGCGGAAGCCTTGGCCTTGCTTGATCATGAAGCTGAACTTCATAACTATAGCTTGGAATTTTGGCTTCTTAGAATACTCAAGTAGTCATTCCCGAGGAATTAAAGCAAAAAAAAAAAAAACGACCAAGAAAAAATTACGAAATAAATTTGTAGAAATTTCCAGTGCTACATACTAGGTGTTTTACAGAGTGATAAAGTGTTGTAGCTTTGCAAGTCTACTCAGGTGACAGCGTCTTCTGTCACAGTTCTTCATGGTTAGATTTTAGATTACAACTTAAGACGGGTGGCGTTAATGGCTGATAAAATATGATAACACCGAAATATCAATGTTTAACAAAGGAGGATAGGTAGCGCATGTTGCACTGATCATAATTTTACTGAGAATTGCAAAGAAATGCAAGCCAAGCCGGGTTTTGATGACTGATTGAGTGGTGCAATTCATAACATCGTAGTTGGCAACAAAGTTTGGTCGAAAGAATTAAAAAAAAGCAAGTTGTGAGCCATTATAATTATAAGATGCTTAAATAAAAATATCAGTATTCACTTACGCCAATTCCCTATCCACCCTCTTCCACAATCCATGCCATTCCTTATTTTTTGATCGGGATCATTTGCGGTCCAATATGGGGATCGTTTCCGGTCCGGGATCATTTGAGGTCCAATTTGGGGATCATTTGCAGTCCGGGATCATTTGCGGTCCTGGGGCCCGTTTCTCGAAGCTCCCAGTAATTACCGGGCCCGTTAAGCTGTTTTGTTTTCCATTCTAGAGGGAGTTTTTAAAGCTTTGAAAACTGTACACTGAAGTTATCAACTAAAGAAACAAAATGGACTTCACTAGAGGTCAGAACACGCCCTACTTTTCTTGAGACTTTGATATCAAAGTCTGATTCCCGGCCCGTTAAGTTACCGGGTCTTTCGAGAAACGGGCCACTGGGAACTTTTGCGGACCCGTACAGATCCCTAATATAACACTAGCTCCGATCCAGTCTCCGACAGCTGATGGAACTGCCCTTTGCCTGATCGCTTATTTACCTTTTAGCGCGGAATGGCGCCATGACCTGGGATCAGTTTTCTCAGCTGTCAACTTATACAACAGTGTCTGTGGAGTTGTAGCCTGTGTGGCAGGCGTCCGACTTTCCTCCCTTTCTACGGCCTGTCACGCAGGCTGAGAGTTGTTAAGGACATATCGACGGGTGTTACTAAACAGAGGAACGAAAGTAACCGAGTAACGGGAAAAAAATGAAAAGGTCAAAAATGTCAAAATCGTTTAAAAAATGCATACAATGGTTTGAAACAGAAACAATTAAAAGCCTGAAAAGCATGTTTGCCAAGGTACGGAAAGGTGTTTCGCTTTGTTTTTGATTCATGTAACATTCGCCTGTATCATTCCATGCAAGGACCCGAATAGTAATTTTTTTTTTCCGTTCACCAAAGCCTAGTTTTCAAAATTATACGCAAATCGGTTCAAGTAAAAAAAAGGGTGCGTTTCTTAAAGAAAATCCAAGTTTGGATTCTTAAATCCGACGGGAACTGAATGCGAAAACAGATTTTCCGTTTCTTTACTAAACAGATCAATCCAAGATATCTCGGATCATAGTGCGTCAAGGGAACCGAAGAATCCACTTCAGCGTTTGACTGCCTTTTGGCGCGAAAACCAACACTTCAATTTTGGTGGAATTTTTCTTTGAGTGTTGACACCGGAGTCAGAGTCGAAACATCGAGATTTTTCTAGTATGCCCAAACTCGAAAATTTCCTCAAACACAAAGCCAAATATTTTAATTGGAATCGCTTGACACTTCTAAATAAATATCTACAGTTTTAAGAAAGATTAGATGAGCCCTTTTTCTTTAAATTCTAGAATAATTTCAGACTCGCCGGGCATTTAGTATTTTAATAACACTTCCAGGCTGTCGGGTATCCAGACATTTAACCAGATTTAACTTTTAGGTCTGAGCTTTATATGGGTCGTCAAGGTTGATTTGTGAATTGGGTTTTGCAGTTTCCTATTTATATACCAATACTAAAAGAAAGATTATAATTGATTCTACATATTTAAAACCCGAAATTTTTCCCGTTACTCGGTTTCTCGTTACTTCGTTACTCGTTACTGTCGTTACTCTGTTTAGTAAAATTGAGCTCTTCAGTATTAACCGAGCAGGAGGTCTGTATGGGAGAATCTTGACCGAGGTCGTAAGTACAGACCGAACGCAGTGAGGTCTGTACACACGACCAAGGTCAAGATTCTCCCATACAGACTGACTTAGCTCGGTTAATAAGATGTTTATTATATGGCAAAAACAAGAGCAATTTAACTCGTTTAATGCTTGTTTGTACTAGCTGACATTTTGCTTGCGAACGGCGATGAGCCGAATTTAATTCTTCCAAAGTTTGCGCGTTCTGTTTACTTTTTTTCCTGATCAGCTTTTTAACACTTACAGAATGAAATATTTTTAGAAGAAAATAGTCAATGATTTTGCGGCGTTTTAGTTTGCAACTTTTTCACGCAAAACATTAGGATGCCGTCTAGATGGGAAAATCTAGACCGCGGTCAATATCCATTTCAGCCAATCAAATTCGTGAATTTGGTAGTTCCCAGTCCTGTGTGAGACAGAGGCCATATAATAACACCCCATTATCCACGTCAGAGGCTAATAGCCCTTTTCACGGTTAAATTTTTCTTATTTGCATTACAATGTAATCCAACGTGGGTGCGAGGCAATTTCGGGCTAAAACTACAAAATAGCCCGAAATTGCCTCGCATACATGCTAGATTTTATTGTAATGCAAATGAGTAAAGTTAACCGTGAAAAGGTGCTATTGACAGTCGACTTGTCGCTTGTCACGCGACGAGCAAAAAGGACGTTTTTGTTGGGCAAAGCTCGGCTCAGGCACCAGGTTACGATTGAATAAGAACACTCTTTCCTCTCTCT
>JAHPZR010041433.1:20000-32500 GCA_019787425.1 Platygyra sinensis | reverse complement strand
GTTATTGAAACATTGTACATTGTATACTTATTTAAAAACGCCTTATTAATTAACACGTTTTTTTTTTCAATTAAGCGAGTGAGAAGTAGTGCTACAGATTAACTGTAAATACTTCCAGTTCAGTAATTTGAAATGGGTTTACACCCGCTAAATAAGTGCTCCTGTTAACGTTTTCAGGACATGTGAAGCCATAACCTAGGTCAAGAAATGAACTGTAATCGTATTCCACACTGTAAGGTCGAAATATTTCGAGTCGCCAAAGGTTGGTCCCACATCACTCCCGCACCGTATAGCTGCACCTGGTTTTGGATTTATCTTCCTCGGTTCATTTCCAGAAGGATTTACCAGTGTAAACAGGAAGGATTGACTATCTGGTATAGCTTTAAAAGAACTTCCTAAGTAAAGAAAATAAAACTTGACAAAATTAGTAAACCTATATCATGAAAAGCTCTTACGAAGGAAAATCAAAAAAACTATTACAATGATAAACCAAGAGAGGAGGAGAGTAGAGAGTAATCCCCATAGAAACTGTTTTCTCAAGGTATCCCTCTCAAGCTATTTCCAAGTCACTCTTTGTTTCGGAATACAGAAATTCTAGAAACAACCAATCCTGTAACACGGAGTTTGATCTCGTGGACAGCTCAAGTGGCTCCACACAATTTCATATATCCTACACGAAATCATCCACACAATGAGCGTAGTAACATTAACCGAAGGAGAACTGGGTACCATCTCCAAATATAGCTCTAGAGGTATTACTTTAGGAATAAGGCCCATATTTGGGGTATAACTTTTTAATCCATCAAGTCTATTGCAAAACAAACAAACAAACAAACAAACAAACAAAAACATCGTTGATGGTCGTTGAAAAGGTCATATTAAAATAGGCGACATTCTTCACTTTAAAAGCTGACAACAGTCAGAAAATTTTCGCAAACTCCCAGTCAGACCAAAGCTCTAGAGCAGCTTGCAAACTGGATGAATCATAATAATGGAAGAACTTATTGTGCAATTTTACACGTCTGCGTATTTTTGTTGTAGTTGCTTGAAGTTCTTTTCATTTAAATAAGTCATTTAAATGATCTTTTTCCGAGTTCGCAGATTATATCATGATCAAAAAGTCAAGTTTTATTTCATTTGTCCGAACAATGGTTGCTAAATCGTTTCATTTCATCATTATTTACTTTTAAAGCATTTTTGTGATCTACGGCTTTTCTCCATAGAACTGTCAGAATTACATTCAAGGCACGAATGAGAATTATCATTATTGAATAGAGCTTATGAATCAATTGCATACTTCCTGGTGATTCCCATGATTTCGAAGTGTAACCACCAAAGATGTATTCTCCACTTTTATCAGTACAAGAGTAGGACCTTTGTTGTCACAGCAGCGATGAAAGTCATAAGGCGTTTTACCATCAGTTGAAGCTCGGTACAACAGCGAACATGTCGCATTAGGAGGCAGCCATGACTGAAGAGCTGACTGGTGGGTTTTATTCTTTATTATCGAGACGGAATTAAATGCAGATTGCTCTTCCAACTGAGTGACAATTCCCTGGAATTTGATAAAATTTCGCTTCTGCAAGCAGGTCTTTTCGAATTGCTTTATCGTCTGAGCAGCGGAGTTCACCGTCGCGCAGGTAGTTTAAAATGTAACTTGACAACACAGAAATAAAGCAAACAAACAAAATAAATATGACATGAAAAGACAGGGATTTCAACCATCTCTCTTTAGAAAGTTGACTTTCCATCGTGGTCTCAGATATACTCTGCAGGGAGTACTGGAAAAGTGACGTTTTCGTTTATTTGTCATCATTTTGTTGTGGGAGGAGAGGAAAAATGGAAAATCCCAATAAGGAAGAGTTGTGGAGGAGGGAAGTGTGAAGGGCTAAAAAAGCTGACTTCATTTCTGATTTCTGGTTTGCGTGTTTTATTTTTCGTAGGACTATTTATCTGGATGTGAAATCATGACTCATTGCCACCTCCCCCGAAAAATTCTATTTGAATGTGTTTGATACTTGATGGGCCGTCACGCATTTGATCTCGTTGCGTGACATCCAAACTTATCGAACCTTTATACAGTTACTCATGTTTAACTAACGTAAATGCAGATTGCTTCATTGGTTTCTGAACTATTCAGTATATATAGATCCGCTTCGAAGGGGAAATAAGAAATAATAACTCCTGAGTGCTTTATAAGTGTGTATAGTAGTTGATTTAGTTCTTACCGGAAAAGTTTGCCATCGCGGTCGATAAAATATGCTCCATCTCGCTCGTTCGCTTTTAACTCGAACCTTCCAGAAAACATCGCACGCAGCATGGAATCCGGATCCTTTCTCAGAGTGTCCAGTGTAGTTTCATAAATCTTACCGCCAACGTTCAACTTGATCGTGCAAGGAAATGCACTTCATTCAATGTTTTTGTGATTTCTTCGATGGCTGACTTTTCTTGTCTTGCATTGTCTAGGTCTTGCTTCAGTAAGTCGCGAGCTTCTGCCATAAGCTTCTGTGCATCGGATAACTTGGCACTAGCCAACTCAAATAAGCTCAGTTCTTGTTCTTGTTCAGTTGCCATACCTGTGAAACTTCGGGACAATAGTGTAAAGTGAAAATGAACGAGCCTCGCTCCAGCTATCCAGCGGTAAGCTTTTCGAAACCAAAGCCGGCGCAGACGTTCGATGACCGCTGTGTCACAACCTCTAACAAATTAGTTAGTGCGTTACAACGTGCGGTACGGTTGAGTTGGCGGCGCCTTTGCACAAGGAAAGGTTCACTAGATTACTAAAACCACAGGCAGCCCAAGCTCTCGTTGTGAGGAGTTATTATCTTTTTTTAATCTTTAATTATGCGATCGTTCCGTGACATAGTTATCGCCGTCGTCTACTGTTACATAACGATCGAGTTTCATTACGCGAAACGTGACTCTAACACCGTAGGTTGGAAAAGAAGGAATGACGGAATTCGGAACCCGGAATCCTGAATATTCGGAATACCCGGAATGAGGGCTCCCGCCGGAATAAATAAAAAATAAATAAATAAATAAATAAATAAATAAATAAATAAATAAATGAATAACTGAATGAATAGACTAAAAAGTCGCATCATTTCTCACCGCGCGGTGGATATGTCATTTTCTGTCTTCCCCAGCCCCCCCGGTCTCCTTACTGCTTTTCAGCCAAAGAAAATGCAAAATACATTTCCCTTATCGCTTCGCCTGTCTGACAGTGTTATCAGCAGCATCTAACCGCAACACGAAATCAAGTTCCTTTTTTCAAGCTTAATACAGTATGTCTTTGAAGTCCGCAGTCTGAATGCTATAACTAAAAAAAAATGAACTGACAGTTTTCGTCATTTCTCATCACGCAGTACGTAAATTATTGATCTGTCCGCTAGTATACGTGTCACATTGAAGCGTGTGTTGTGTTGTCGTTATTAAGTCCCCTATGACGTAAAAAAAAAAAAAAACTTAGAGGAACTCAGACACAGTTATTCTGTATTAAACTGGTACATGTAATCTCTTCGCGAGATTACATTATATTTTAAAGACATCTTGACGAGGCACATTCCTCTGCAACTAGGATTGTGTTACTTGAGATATACATTTTTTGTCAAGAAGTTACCCGATCAGGGTTAGAAAACTGCTTTGACGTACGTTTAAAGGGATATCCAACGACAAGTTTCGGTAGATATCTGTTCGCTGGCTAGTTCGCCTGAGATTTTCGGTGTCGATCAAAGAGTGTTCTCTGATTTTTGTACTGCTGGAACGTAGCCTAAAAGATCTGAAAGATTCAAACCCCTACAGGAGCCCATCATCTGATGGGCTCCTGACCCCTAACATTTTAGGAAGGGTCATATAATTTGCTCTGGCGGTCAACTAGCATTTTCGGAAAGTACTTAGTTTCTAGAAAGTTCGTGGTAGTTCGATTCACTGTCGATTCAGCTAGCAATATCTCAAAGGAAGATTTTGGTCCCAACATTTTCGGTAAATTAAAATTTCAGCTAAGGAATGCGAACAGATTACATTCATCTAGCTAATGGAGACATCACTCACTTAACACCATACGGTACTTAACTAATACCTTTTTATAGCTTCATGGTTGATTCGGCTCGTTGGGTGCCCCTTTATGTAAGAGATTTGTAATCACGCAAAGAGATTATATATATCAGTTTAATGCAGAAAAACTGTGTCTGAGTTCCTCTAAGTTTTTTTTAGGTCATAGGGGTTAGTAAAATAAAATATGTACCCCACCTGTCCGCTTCGATTCTCATGGCCTTGTTTCTGCGCCGGTAATATTAATCTACCACTGTGTCTCTTAAAAAATTAAATGCGGCATGATCGTCATTAGACTGTGATTTTTGGTCACACCCCCCCCCCCTCCCCTGTCCCCCTCCAACTCTGTTAATAACGACAACAAATTAAAACACACGCTTTGATGTGACACGTATACTAGTGGACAGATTAATTTACCTACTGCGCGATAAGAAATGACGAAACCTTTCAGTTCACTTTTTTTTAATTATAGAATTCAGACTTCGGACTTCAAATGACATACTGTATTAAGCTTGATTTCGTGTTGCGGTTAGATGCTGCTGATAACACTGTCAGGCAGACGAAGCGATCAGGGAAATGTATTTTGCATTGCTCTTTGGCTGTAAAGCAGTAAGGAGACGGGGGGGGGGGATGAGGGAGACACAGAAATTGACATATCTACCGAGTACAGCTCCTGCCGAGCAATTAGAAATGATGCAACTTTTTAGACTATTCATTCGGTTATTTATTTATTTATTTATTTATTTATTTTTTATTTATTCCGGGTAATCCGAATTCCGGGTTCCGAATTCCGTCATTCCGGATTTTCCAACCTACCGTCTGACTCTGGCCTTTCAGCATTGGAGGTGTTATGTTTCAACGGTTTGAATTTACAAAGGTTTGTATGGGAAAAAACGTTAATAGACATTTTAGCCGAAATTTTGATATTTTCTCAATAAAAATGACTTACCTCAATGCCTTGTTGTCTTTGCTTTTGTCATCTTGCTGTTCAGCGCGATCCGATCTGGGAAAGCAATCTTTCCGTATTTGAAGAATCAAAAGGCTTCTATATTCTGTCTGCAAGAAACTTTCTCAATTAAAGATGATGAAAAGACATGGACTTCAGAATGGGGTGGGAAAATTCTTTTTTTTCTCGGCACAGAGCACGCCAGAGGTGTATGTGTTATGGTGAATCCAAATAGTTTATTTCGAGTAGAATGTGTAGAAACCGATCAAGAGGGCCGGTTCATAGTGGCCAAACTAGACGAAGATCACTCGATAGTAAATATTTACGCACCAACTGATTATCGTCAACAACCAGCATTTATAAGAACACTCAGTCAACTCTTGATGTCAAAAACCAACTTATCAAAAGTTATAGTAGCAGGCGATTGGCACACAGGATTAAGCAAATTGGATAAAAGCGGCGGAGGATTGCCTTGGAAGGAGACCAATTACAGGAATGCACTTGTAAACGTGATGAAAGAACTAAATCTCACCGACATATATCGTGTAATTCATCCGAGCACTAGAACTTATACATACGAATCTAAAAGTCTGAGACTCAAATCAAGGATTGACTTTTTCCTTGTATCAAAACAATTCGTCAATGATGCTATCAAAGCAGAAACTCGCACATCAATAGCACCAGATCATAAAGCAGTATTCCTCAGTTTGAAAATAGGAAACCTTTTTACGCGGGGACCGGGAACATGGAAATTTAATAATTCATTATTACAAGATGGAAACTATTTGCAATTAATAAAAGACAGCTATCCGTTGATAGAAAATAAATACCAAGACGTCGAAAATAAACAACTCCTCTGGGAACTAATAAAAATGGAAATTAGGGCAAAAACAATAAGGTACTCAAAAAAGAAAAGATTTAACATGAAAACCCGTGAAATCACTATCCAACTTAAATTAGAAGAACTGGATCGAAAAAATTTGTAACGACACGAACTTAAAGTACACCTAACCCCCAAATTTTTTTTCGCTAAAACAATAAAGCTTATTTTGTGGAGTAATTAGCCGTAAAAATTTTTCGCTTTGGTTAAATCCTCGAATTTCTGTGCTCCCTTGAAACCGAGTTTCGTATGATTCACGACCGAGCATAAGGGGTCTGGGGAGAGTAAAGCGGTGACGTCACTTCGAGAACAGAAAGCTTCGGCTGTCCCAGTCGGGCCTTTTACTCTGTGCATGAGCGTAGAAGTCTTTTTGCCGCACAAGTTTTTCACTGGGGGCTCCACAGTCGACAGATTTCTGTTTCTATCAATAATATCTTCTACTTCGTCGGATTCTGAAATGAGCTTTGACTCAGAAGACTCCGAAATTTATTATATCGCTGAAGAGAATGACGACTCGCACTTGTCAACAAAGCAAAGTGAATAGTTAAATGATGATCTGGATGATCGACGGCCGAGCTGATTTATATGCTGTGCAACTCTCTGGCCAACCGACAGACAAATGAGGTGGATGCTGACAAAGAACTCGAACGAACTCTGATGGACAGACCCGAAGGCAATGATATGTAGAAGTCAAAGAGACTGTAGCGTGTGGTGCGTATATTTACTAAATTCACGCATTCTTCGATCTCGCATTAACATACTTTCGTATAAATAAAAGTCAAGTCCGTTAACTTTCTCAAATTATTTTAACTTCATTCGTTCAACGTAGACCAAAATGATTATCCCATGACGCAATGTTTGTGTTCTTTTCCTGCGAGTGTGGAAATTGTAGCGTCGCTTCCCTTCAAAACATTAGCGAATGCTATTGTTGTTATTATATTTAAAAAGTGAGTTAGAAGGTTGTCAAGACTCAAAGAAGAGTGATCTTGTTCTTGAAGATATTGGTGCTGATGTTACCTTAAAGTGTGTTACTGAATATCCAGAAATTAAACCTGTATGGCTTCAAAAATGGAGTTTTAAGATTAGTAGTGGGAAAATACAAAACTATCTGTCGGCTGTGCCGACTGACTGCTGTTGTTTCTCAGATCAAATGCAACAACGGCTGCATAAATCGATGGACGATTATTCCAAATTCGTCTCGCTTAAGTCACCGAGTCAGCAAAATCCCTTCCTCTCTCTGAAAATCCAGGCATCGAGCGAGATCATCTGGTTTGAAATACTTTATGGAACAGATCACCGAACTCTTTAGGGCCTGATTACATGAGGCGGGCTGGCCCGGTTAGCCGGGCTGGTGTCAGTTTGCCGGGATCTCGGCACGTTTGTTAAACGCAACAAAAATCAACTCCGCGATTACATGACAACCGGGCCAGCCCGGTTAGCCGAGATCTCGGTATAGCGGTGCCGGGATCCCGGCTAACCGGGCTGAGATTTTTCCATGTAATCGCGTTTGCCGGGCCAGCCCGGCTTATTAAGCCAATCAGAATGAGAGTTCAAAATCAAGCTCGCTCCGGTTCCCCACGGTTTATCGCATCAGCCATCAACCGATCAACCGTGCTGGCTCGCCTCACGTAATACCGGCCTGAAAGTCCTCTCGGCACACCGAAGCAGCCCGGCTAACCGGGCCAGCCCGGCTCATGTAATCAGGCCCTTAGACGGCTATCACTTTGCACGAATCGAGCCATCACTTTGTACGTTTCTTCACTTCAGGACATCTCTCCATAAAACGGTATGGCATGAAACGGAGTACCTCCTATAAGTTTGTTGTGTTGCTGCATCACACTACAGCGCACCTGGCTAGCATTTTTTTCGAACAACTTTTCCAGCCTTTCCCACAGAAACAATAGTAAATATGCGAATCTCAGAATCATCTTGTTCTCGATTTGACGTCACATCCGGCCCTCGACCCATTCTCCGTTAAACTAGGTCGTGGACGAAAATGGCGGCAATTTCACGTACTTTGACGAGCCATAGAAAATCAAAGATTTAACCAAATCGAAACATTTTTGCGGCTAATTACTCCACAAAATAAGCTTTAGGTGCATTTTAAATGACGAGATTTTAACAGAATTTGAAGCGCTCAAAAACGAGCTAAATGAGATCTATTCAACGAAAGGGAAAGAAGCGATATTTAGATCGAAAGTAAGTGGGTAGAGCAAGGAGAGAAGTATTTCTTTAATTTAGAACAACGCAATTATGAGAAAAAAATTATAACAAAGCTTAAAATAAGTGATGGAGAGATAATATCCGACATAAAACAAATAAATAAAGAAATTGAGGAGTACTACAAATCATTTCTAGCCTCTAAAGTTCTACCAGAGGATCACGAAAATATAAGTGAATCGTTCAGTTCTTTTGTTGAAGGCTTGGAAAACCCAAAATTATCTGAAGATGATCAGCAAGAATTAGAAAATGATCTCTCAAAAGAAGAACTATTTAACGCGCTCAAGGGTTTCAAAGAACTTAAAACTCCAGGAGAAGATGGTTTCACTAAAGAGTTCTACGAAACCTTTTTCGATCTTATAGGTGACCATCTCCTAGACTCCTATAATGAAGCATTTGATAAAGGGAAAATGTCAATTTCTCAGAGACGAGGTATTATCTCACTAATACCAAAACGCGAAAGCTATCTGGTCGAATTAAAAAACTGGCGTCCAACTACACTTTTAAATGTCGACTATAAAATACTGGCAAGAGCATTTGCGAAAAGAATTGAACTCAAATTACCCAAACTAACACACTCAGATCAAACTGGATTCGTCAAAGGAAGGTTTATTGGCCAGAATATAAGATTGCTTAATGACATTATGGAATACACTGAACTAAATAAAATTCCAGGAATAATGGTACTTATAGATTTCGAGAAAGCATTTGACACATTAGAATGGCATTTCCTTCAAAATACGCTAAAATATTTTAATTTTGGTCCAAACCTTAGGAACTGGATCTCAGTGATGTACTCGGATGTAGAAAGCGGAATAACAAATGGCGGTTACGTTACCAATTACTTTAAGATATCCCGAGGTGTCCGGCAAGGTTGTTCCTTGAGTCCCATTCTTTTTATACCATCCGCAGAATTACTTGTTCAAAAGATACGTCAGAGTCATCATCATCATCATTTATTTGCCTTTGTATTACAACAGTTAAAAAAAAAGAAATAAATAAAATAAATAATAATAATAACAATAATAATATACAGCAAGTTGTTAGGCGAGGAGACCTCAAGAAACCCCCAGGCTTATAGGAGAGGCCACCTCGACATCACAATAAGAGTAAGGGGATAAAGCTCCCAAATAATGTAGAAGTGAAATTAAGCCAATTTGCTGATGATACGACCCTTATCTGTAAGGATATTGAATCACTAAAGGAAAATATGATTATTATTAACAAATTTGCTGAAATCTCAGGTCTCAAATTGAACAAAAAGAAGACCAAAGCTATCTGGATTGGATCACAGACGAAGAATAAAACTAGACCCTTAGCAATAGACATGACTAATGAACCAACTAAAACACTGGGAATTTATATTTCGTACAATCGTAATAAGAATAATGACCAAAACTTTTTCATCAAAATTCAAAAAATGGAAACAAAACTAAATGTTTGGCTGTCTCGGGACCTCACCCTTGTGGGACGAACTTTGTTGGTAAAAGCATTAGGGATTTCTAAAATAGTATACTCGGCCTCAATGCTATGTGTTCCAGAAGAAGTCATTAAAAGAGTACAGGAAAAGCTCTTCAGTTGTCTTTGGCGAAACAAAAAGGACAAATAAAAAGAACCGTACTGTATCAAAGACCGTGTCGAGGAGGTCTAAACTTCCCAAATGTTAGAACAATTGTTAAGGCACTTCGATTAAGCTGGATAGGAAGATTACTAAGTGAATCCAATGATGCTTGGAAAGCAATCCCCAATGCTTACTTCAATAGATATGGAGGACTACCGTTTCTCTTGAAATGCAACTACAACACAAAAAAATTAGACAACAATATTTCTCCTTTTTACTCAGAACTTCTAGATTACTTTGGTAAATTGCGAGACCAATATAGAGATGATTGCTTCAAAGGCGACTTAATTATATGAAACAACAAAGATATCACTATCGAAGGAAAATCTTTGTATTGGAAAACCTGGAGTGAGCGTGGGGTATGTTTTGTACAAGATCTTCTTAAGCCGAATACTGACAAATATCTATCTTATGAAGAATTCAAGACCAAATACAACATTGAAGTCAATTTCATTTACTATTGCCAAATTCTCTCTGCAATCTCCAAAAGTCTTAAATTCAAAGCTGTGACTATTAAAAAACCTCCAGGAACAATCATAGAAGAATCTGATGTATTTCAGCTTGCCGAAGGAAAAACCATCCGTTTGTCTAAAATGCGGTGCAAGGATTGTTACTCACTTCTCCAAGCGAAATGGGAAACACAACCAACATCTGTTCAATCATGGTCCAAACATTATTCCCACTTCGCCAACAAATGGAAAATCCTATTTAAGAACATCTCAAAAATGTCAGCAGACAATAAATTAAGACAGTTCTCTTTCAAATTACTCCATAGGATACTAGTAACCAAAAAGGAACTTAAAAGATACAAAATTAAGCCAGATGATGAATGTTTTTTTTTTTTTTTATGCAAAAGTCCAGATTCCCTCGAACACACATTCCTGGCTTGCTCTGTCGCCGAAGACTTTTACTACGAAATGATGACATGAAAACAGAAATCCCAAATTAGTATGAGTAAGCAGCAGATCCTTTTCAATGATTTTACTCTCCCCTTCACAGGGGAAGCGGGAAGCGGGAAGAACAACAAAGAAGCTGCCCCTGGATATACGTTTGGACTTGCTGTTGCTCAAACCATTAAACAGTTTTTGAAAACCAAACAAAACCGACAACCGCGATTGGCTAGCTTGTACATGAATTCAATCACCTGAGAACGACAGAGAGAACCAGAAAGTGTCTTCAGCTAGCGCTAGCCGCCTGGGCTAGCAGTGACCAACCTCGTAGAGCATCGAATCAAGGCAACAAGACGAAGGTACCAAGTTATATCATCAGATTAATCTTTTATTTATATCATAACTCACACGGATTGTCATGCTTTTAGATTGTATGGGGACTAGATAGCTACTAAAAATCACTATTTTCATTTGCGACTTAGACATCGTACACTAGTTTTCTGAAAAACAATTATTTCGGATACAGTGGAACCTCGATTTAACGAACCTCTATTTAACGAAGTCATCGATATAACGAACGATATTCTAGGTCCCGGCTAAAGTTACAGTAAAATGTATGGAATAGAACCTCGATATAACGAACCTCGATATAACGAATTCTTCGATATAACGAACATAATCCGGAACCCCAAACGTAAAATCTACCTCGATATAACGAATTACAATGTCAACACGTGACAGAAGATAAACGCTGAACAGATCAACAGTCAGCAAATCCTTTAATCCTTATGGTAAAGGGACAGCAACCGTTCAGTCAACGGCTTATTACATGTCGTAGACATTGGTGTATAGTATTTCCACAGAAGTCATCTGTGATACAAATCAATCATAAACCTCGATTTAACGAACATATTGGTCGTTTTCCCTCAAATTCGTTATATCGAAGTTTTCGATATAACGAACCCTCCATTTAACGAACAAATTTGGCCGGTCCCCAGCGACTTCGTTAAATCGAGGTTCCACTGTACATAGAAAATCAGCATATAGGTACATATTTTAAATCCCGGCATGTGCAATCGATAAAACCGATAATCGATAACATTCGATAACAATCGATAAAAATTAGTAAATTGTATCGGAAATCGATTAAAATCGATAAAAGGACACGTTGTGAGTAATCGATAATTATCGATTTTTAAATTAATGTTATCGATTTTATCGAATTTCTAAAATGTATCAAATCTTCCATAAAAACACTCTTACGATTCAATGAATCAAGTAGGACGAATTTAAAGATTTATTTAACAAATCGATAATTGAATGAATACTGATAATCAAATAATATTAACACGATTCCCTGGCATGATTCAACGGGGAAACGCAACATAACATAACCGCTTTTTGTATTTACTCAGAAACTGTTCAAGCTAAATGTCGTAATGACATCCTACAAATACATGTTCTACGAAGTACGAAGCTGCGTAGTTGTAATGCTAGACATTGTCTCCAGTAAATGTTTTGTCAGCAAAACCCTCGCCGCCGCAAAAATCATACTACAAATCAGAGCTAAAATCATTCTATAAATAAGTAAAGCGAAGTAAATGATGAACTCCGCGACTAAAGCAGAAGAGAGGTAATGAAACAAAAATAACTGATATAAATTTGAAAGGAACTCAACATTAAGAAGCTCATAAAACATGTTTGTAAATGCCAATAAAATTAACATTAAAATGATTATGATCAAAATGCGCCTTTTCCTCTGTGGATCATACATGATCCACAAAGGCAGAGGATGCGTGTCATTTCTAAACTGATTCCAATAATTTTGGCGAGAGCGTTCTGAGGTTTTTTGACTGTGGACTGATTTGCTGCTGTGGGCATGAGAATATGTTG
>JAHPZR010041433.1:10000-15000 GCA_019787425.1 Platygyra sinensis | reverse complement strand
ATTTTAAAGCTTTTTACAAATATTGCTGATTAATTATCTTCGAAAAATGCTTGGTGACCCCAATTTTCTTTTCGGATTTTAATAGCACTCGTTATGATTTGCTTTTCCCGCATATTCAGTGAACCGCGCAAAAATACCTTTCAATTAGTAGGCACCGTCCTTAACAATTAGACTACGAGCCCGAGTTTTCTACGAGCAGATAGTCAACGAGGCGCAGCCGAGTTGACTATTGCTCGTAGAAAACGAGGGCAAGTAGTCTAATTGTTTTAGTATAAATTTACCGTAGTCTCATCGCATAAAAAGAGAAAAATGTCAAGTAACGCGTAGAAAAGAACTGTTTTATTATGTTACATCAGGTTCAAACGTGACGCGCGATGTGCACTGATGCGTAACCGTTGACTATCAGCTGATAGTCGACGGTAATAGAGCCAATCAAATTCACGGATTCACAATGGACTACGGTAAATTTATACTAATTTGGAATATGTTGAATCCCTTGGGGTGCTCTCTATGTCGGCGTCCAATGGGTGTGGGGGACTAGGAACAAAAGAGCAAAGTAGTTTGAATTTATCTGAGAGAACAGGGGAGGTTAAGGGATATCTCTATTATTAACAAGAACTTTGGCAAAAAAGGGAGAAGAAATTATGAAATTTGCACAGAGGATCAAGGAAGAGCAAATCAAATCTTTAAAGAAATCAAAACATAATTGAACATGGGTAACCCACTGGGAGGCCTTCCTGTACATGCCAGTGAAAAGAATGTTTGCCACCATTATTCAGCCTTTCTTAATAAGGGTTGTAAATCGTTTTTTGATACCTTTAGCATGTTTTATTTATCACAATGCCAGTTGGTCACAAAATTTGATGTTACTAAAAGTTAAGAAATCATAAACCTAAGAAGTTTATACCCTAGTTTCTAAAAAAAAACATTTTTTACATTTGAGAGATCAGTGTCACGCCACTAACTCCTGAAAGAGTTGTAAGGGCTGTGTTTTTTATTGAAGAAAGTATGGTTCACACCACAAGCTGCAGCAATGGGAAAACCTCAATTGATGCATACATGACAAAGGAACTTTTTTAATGGATCAAAAGTAACCACTCGCAGAAGCAGATCTAGGAAGAGGATGAAGGGGGGTGTACACCCCTGCCTGAGGTGACATTCAGCTTTCTAATAAACTAGTAAGCTAAACTAGTATTCTGCAAAAAAATGTGGTTTATTAGTGTTATACCATTCCTTAATGGTGCAACCCTCCTAAGAAAACTCCTGGATCTGGCCCTGACTCAGATGTGTTCTATTGGAAATTCATCAATCTGATTGGTTCTCTCATTGTTTCCAGTGTATTTGCTGATAGCTAGACAACAATTGCAAGCACATTGCTCTTGAAACTGAAGAATAATTATTCTTAATTTTAAGATTAAAAATACACAAAATTGTAGATTTTGTGCTGTAAACTTTAAGAGTGTCTACTAAAACAGTTAGACCACTTGCCCTCATTTTTTTGAGTGATAGTCAACTCCGCTATGCCTTGATGACTTTTCGCTCATAAAAGAAATTGAGCTCAATTAGTCTAATCATTAAATAGTGGAAAAGAAACTGTTTATCAGACCAAAATCTAATTATCATTTTGTTGCAGTTTAATGTTCTAAGCCTTGACCCTGACACTTTGTGTTATCATTTACTTTCATTTACTTTGTAAGCCCATAAATTTCACTCAGTTCATCCTCCTCAGTAATTTTCACCCATGTTCAAATTAAATTGAAAACACACAATTTTCTTAACTGGTACTTGAGTGTATTTCATCAGTTTCTATAATATTATTGCCAGAGAATTCACAAATTCAGTCCTATTACTGTAGTTCCTTTTTTGTGCTAATACACTATACTCAAATATATTATTAAAATTATGCAGAAATGCATGTAGAAATTTTTACTATTTAACGAAAGCAAAATTTAACTAGTAATTCTACAGGTTAACTTGAAATACTTCCAGCTCACTGATTTCAAATGGGTTTCTGCCAGTGAAATAAGAATTCTTATTAATGCTATCAGGACACACAAATCCATGACCTAGATCAAGATGACTTGAAACACTATCATTAGTGCTGCTTACACTCCACACTAGAAGGTCGTAGTACTGAGTTGTGCCAAGGGTTGGCCCCAAATTACTATTACACAGTATGCTTGCACCTGGTTTAGGAGCCATCTTGACTGGTTCATTTCCAGAAGGATTAACCAGTGTGAACAGGAAAGATTGGCTGTCTGGTATAGCTTTGGTAGAGCTACCTATCAAGTGAAGGAAATAAGCAGAAAATTTGTACGCTTACAAAGACTGTTTTTTTCAGATGACAACTGGGTATGTGACTTGCGATGCAGAGATCCCCTGTTCAACCCCTCCACCCACCAATACATTGTAGCTAGATTTGTTTGGCCATGTACACCTGTAGTCCTGAATTCAACTCCTTGACTTTCCTATACTGCACATGACATCTAAAAATATCTAGCCAACTGTTTCACATCCTATCAACTGTGGTTCTGTTAGAATTTTTTATTGTGAGTTTCTATTTCATATGTGACATGTGAAGAAGCATCCATTTTCTATTTCCTGTGTTTGCATGGCATAAAAATCCACTCCACCCCCCCCCCCCCCCCCCCCACAAGAAGATTTTTCATCTAACCCCCTTTTCACCTTCTGGAAATTTGAGCTTAGTTTGATATTTTTCTTTCAAAATATTTATTGATTATGTTTACAGCCCCCATCCCTTTGTCGTTTGAAATATCCAATGACTTTCTTAGGTTGGGGGAGTGGGAGGGGGGAGGTACAGGCAGGGTATGGATATTCCCAGGAACTCTGTCATTGGCATAATAGAAGTCCACATGCGTTTAATGTATACTGTAGCTTCCTCCAAAACAACCACATAACCATCCATATACATTTGTACTAAGCATGTGTTATATAACCAAAATTTAATTGGTCATCTACAAAATGCATAGGTCAATGAAAGCGCACTGTACAGACTTAAGTACCTGAGTCCCAGGATTGTACTGTGTAACCACCAAAGATGTACTCTTCACTTTTTATTAGCACGAGAGTAGGACCTTTGTTATCACAGCAGCGATGAAAGTCAGCAGGAGTTTTTCCATCATCAGAAGCTCTGAACAACAGAGAACAGGTAGCATAAGGAGGAAGCCATGATATCAAAGCTGAGTGGTGATTTTCAGTCTCTATTATGGAGGAGCACTCAAATGCTGACATCTTCTCCTTCAGATGATTAATAATACCTTGAACTTGGTAAAATGTGGCCTCTGCAAGCAGTTCTTTTCGAACTGTTCTGTCCTCTGGACAAAGAAGGTCACCATTGCGAAGGTAGTTCAAAATGTACCTTATGAAAACAAACAAGCAATCCATACGTAACGTTAACATTGAATCTCTGGTGTACAAGTGTACTAGTGTATATATCTTGAGATCTAGCCTGTGTGGCAGGCATCTGATCATGAAGGGGAGGGAAAGGGGAAAGACGAGCATGCAAAGCGCAGGAGGGACAAGCATGAAGTGTACTCGATCCTCCCATGCTTTTGACCCTTTCCTGTCCCCTTCTACAGCCTGCCACACAGGCTACTTGAGCTCAGGATAAGATCAGAAGATTAAAAGTGTTAGAGAAGCAAGGAGGCTTTTTTGTACCCTAATGTATCCATCAATTCACAACTTCAACATCCCCCCACCCTGTGAACATTAGACATTTGAAATTTTAGTTGTTCAAATTTCTTCACTCCTCTCATGTTGAAATGCCCTTCCTTTAGGGTCATACTAAGCCAGTCATATGCCCCTATTCCCAGATGTATGGAAAAAAAAATTCACCCTCACATAACCTTTCTGTCTCAAGTATTGTTTAAATATTAAAATATATATAACAATGATTAAATTTTCACAGATAAAACTGTTTAATATGTTAATACAAAGCTTCCCAATGCCTTTTGTTGGAGCCACATCATTGCACAAGAACAGTGTTGTTTCTTGACGTCAATAATATATCTTACTTCACCAATGATTTCAAGGCAGTTTTTTTAAATATGATCCTCATAATCCTCCCCACCCCAACTTCAATCCTGCCCCTAGGGCACATTAACCAGTAAAATGCCTGGTGCGTGTAGATGTTTCTATTTGATTGACAGATAATGTGACAATTACACATTGGGTATTTTTACACATTGATTGTGTTGGTGGACCTAAGGGTTTTCTTTTGCCAAGAGAATATAAAAAAGTTTAGATATCTTTGTCGGGTCTTCATTTACCACAGATAATTCATTCCAACAAGTTCACGGGATGTTCATGATTGTTTTTCAAAACCTAGCCTCGCTTAGAAAAGAACTGACAAGAACTAAAATAGCTCTGTGTCGAAAAGCTAAACAAATTGGAAATTTGGGCTTAAAGATGTGAATACATACCGAAAGAGTTCAGCATCGCGGTCAATGAAATATGCTCCATCGTCCTCGTCCGCTTTTAACTCGAACCTTCCAGAAAACATCGCACACAGCATGGAATCCGGATCCTTTCTCAGAGTGTCCAATGTCGTCTTGTAAATCTTACCACCAACGTTCAACTTGATCGTGCTAGCAAAGTGCACTTCATTCAAGGTTTTTGTGATCCCTTCGATGGCTGACTTTTCTTGTCTTGCATTGTTGAGGTCTTGCTTCAGTAAGTCCCGAGCTTCTGCCATAAGCTTCTGTGCATCGGATAACTTGGCACTGGCCAACTCAAATAAACTCAGCTCTTGCTCTTGTTCAGAAGCCATAATTGTCGCGATTTCTGTACCAAAATCCGAACTTCCGGTCTCTGAAGGAAGCCTCGTTTCTGTTCGGTCACGCAACGCTCCCCGTCCCGTGACTCCCGTTGCGTTGCTTTGCGTTTATATCTCGGCCCGAGTAACGCCGAAAGAGACATAAAACCCCAGATTGATCGACCATGGAAATCCGAATCAAACTCAACTCAGCCTCTGACAGGTC
>JAHPZR010041433.1:2500-5000 GCA_019787425.1 Platygyra sinensis | reverse complement strand
CGCGAGAACAGACGCTTGAAATGTGGATAAATAAATTACTACTTACTTACTTGAGGATCGCGTTCCTTTTCCCTCCGATCCCGCGCTCATTTTGACTTTCCTCACTCCCTTTCTACGGCCTGCCACGCAGGCTAGGGCAAGAATGGCCAAGTTTCTTCTTTCTCTTTGGCGGGACTAAATTTATGTATACTCAATACATTGACCTAATGTATGAATTAGATTCGACACGGCAGAAATTCGACGTTTGGATAGGTGTTGCATTTCTGTCGGATAATGCGACAAAACCAGTTGAATGTGCGGCAGAAATGCGGCATCCGATTCAGACGTCGAATTTCTGTCGAATTTAATTGTAAATTCATTGAACTGAATTTGACACAGCAGAGAAATGCGACGCATGAACCGGGCCTCAGTTTTTCAGGCATCTAAGCTTACTTGACCTTTAATAAGAAATAAAGACTTAAGATAGATAGTTTATTGCAACATTTTACAAGGCAGTCACAGGACTGAATTGCGTAAAAATTTACATAATCATTGATGATATTTTTCTGCTTATTGTTACTCGATTACTGGCCAGGTATATCAGTAAAATATGTCAGAATATGTCAACATTTACTGAAAATAAATTTCAGATTTGAAGTGATTCTAAAAGTTAATCTTAAATACTTCTAGCTCACTGATAGTAAAAAGGTCGATGCCGGTGAAAAAAGTTTTGAAATTAACATTTGCAGGACATTGGAAGCCTACAGGTGCATCGAAAAGTTGACATTTATCGGTAAATGTATGGATACCACCAGTCCTAAGGTTGTAACGACCTTTGACGCCAAAACATGGGCCATGATCGCTCTTACAGAGTATACCACCAGTACGGGAACCTACGACAGCATTCATTTTCTTTGGTTCACTTCTGGAAGGATTCACCAGTGAAAAAAAGAACGCATTGCTGTCCTCTTTAAAACCACGATCAGAAACTGCAGAAATTGCAATAAAGTACAATACATTTTCAGTGATTCAAACGTGGAAAGGGACTGTAAACCAAAGTGCTGCTGGTATACATAGGATCTGTAAACGATTGGACTTTCTAATTACCAAATCGACTGTGGTTTAGCGTGGTCTGTACTCTTCAGTATCGACAACAGTACGCGTCATCACAGTGGTCAAAATGTTGTGGACTCAAGAAGCACAGCCGAGTGAGTCCACAACATGACTCAGTGTCCCAGCTGTGTCCCACTAGAAAATAGTGCTATTTTTCCATATAAAATAAATCCTTTATTGACGGATGGCTGGATGTTGACCTCGCCCTGTTTTTTTGCTTTGTCAATAGCCCATAAGTATGTAACGTTAAGTTCGAATTATTGAAAAACTTCAATAAGAGCGACATAGTTCGATCCCCTGTGTGCTCAGTACTGGTGGGCTTTTGGACTCAGTGTTTTTTGCAGTGTATGGGGGTTGGCTATACCGGTTCCTTTTTATCAGTGTTCTTGTTTAATAGAGTTTACTCGAAGAATATAGTTTTTATTTCAGGGACTTTGTTATAAAGGGGGTTTATTCTTCAGCCAATCTTGGCAAATACCTGATTCCCATGATTGTGACGTGTAACCACCAAAGATGTACTCTTCAAATTTTATCAGCACCAGAGTAGGACCTTTGTTATCACAGCAGCGATGAAAGTCAGCAGGCGTGTTACCATCAGTTGAAGCTCGGTACAACAGAGAACATGTCGCATTGGGAGGCAGCCATGACTGAAGAGTTGACTGGTGGGTTTCTTCCTTTATTATCAAGGAGTCTTCAAATAGAGAGATGTTTCCTTCCAGTTGAGTGATAATCCCTTGAACTTGATAAAATTTCGCCTCCGCGAGCAGCTCATTACGCATGGCTCTGTCTTCTGGACAAAACAGCTCACCATTGCGGAGGAAGTTCAATATGTACCTTTATTGCAAAGCAGCATTAGACGTGTAAGTCAGATAATTTAAAACAAGTTTTAGACTAAGAATGCTTCCTTCCACACAGCCCTACAGAAACCACACTCACCATCCCTACCCACACCAAGATCATTACCCTTTCTTCCCTAAACCTTGGACATTGAAGAAGACATGAAAATAGACCGTCTCTCTGTTCAAAGGTTTCTTTCTTTAGAGCAAGCGCAACTGTACTCAGGCCCATCGCTGAGGTTTTTGGAAGGGTGTTCGTATTGACAGCAATATTTATTAAGAGGGGTTATTAAATACGAGCCTCTAGGGGGAGTCTGGGGGCATGCCCCCCAGAAAATTTTGAAATCTAGAGGCCCAGAAATGCTATTTTCAGCATTGTGCAAGTCAATATTTCAAACTCGATGGAGTGTAAAATAACAGGTATTTTTAGTAATAACAACAGTATTTCCCACGTTTTGTTTTGCTAATTTGATACATTCATACATACATACCGTCTAATTAGTACACTAAAAGTTTTACAAAAGCTTGATGTGTGCTGCAAAGGAATCTCAGGGTAAATGCTTAAGCCCAAG
>JAHPZR010041432.1:0-7500 GCA_019787425.1 Platygyra sinensis | reverse complement strand
AATTTTTTGAAAGCGTAATAAGGTTCTCTAGTTTTCTCAGTTTTTGGAAACCGTTCTCCGATTTTCGACGAATCACGGGAATCTTTTAACCCGCGTTGGGTTAGGTAGAAATCTATCATGCTTTCTATCTCAGCTGTGGCTGACGAGAGATGAGAATTTAAATTCTTAGCCTAAGTGCTCGAGTTGTCACGCGCTGTTAGTCCACGTCACTGAACTCCACATTTTAATCCCTACGCGTGCATACTGACAAACTCGAACGGAGAAACCCATGGGACACGCTCTACATTGAAATTATCAACAATTACAAGCGCGGAGCGTCTTAATGAATTGGTCGAATACAGCCACCATAAATATTTTTTGAACAACTTGTTTCTTTTAATACGTTTTATTAGCGAATTACAAAAAATACTAATTACACAGAAGATTTTGAAATGTATACACTAAAAATTACAACCTGAACCAAACGTGTTGCCAAAAACAAAATTTACCTGGGCTACAACCAGAGATCAAGCCCATGTTTAGTATATCAACCTGAATTTATTTACACAAACTAATAATAACATTCTTTTGGAAATATGACGTCTAAAGAACAATCTTTTCCTTTTAACAATCTATTTATAAAATATTTATTGTGGCGTATCGGACAATTCAAGTAGCGCTCCGAGCTTGTATTTTGTAATTCAATGTAGAGCTAGTCCCATGGGTTTCTCTGTTCGAGTTTTGTCAGTATGCAAATCATAGGGTTAAAAGTGGATGTTCAGTTGTGCGGACGAACAGCGCCCCCCCCCCGGACACTCGAGGCACTTAGTAAGAATTTAAATTTCTCTCTCGTCAGCACAGCCGCATGAGAATAAAAGCATGTAGATTATACCTAAACCAATCGGGGTTTAAAAGATCCCGATTTCGAAGAAAAAATCGGAGAACGGTTTCAAACTGAGAAAAGTAGAGGAACCCTTATTACGCTTTCACAAAATTTGCGGTTGTCAATGAGTTTCGAATGCAAGGGCAGTTAAACGAGCGTTCAAAGCAGTCTGAAGATCACAATGCTAGTGAAAAAAGCCCCATCTTAAATTAACGTTCGAATAAAATGACAACGTCTCGGAGATAAACTTGCAGCAAAGCTGATTACAAGAATATAGTGCCTTTCGTTAAATTCGCTCTTGATAATATTAACACGTAAGAGATTTTTTTCAATCAGGGCTCACTAGTAGCGGGCAAGACCCGCGGCAACCTTCATTGTTTTTATTGAACTAGAGCCGCTGCTTATTAGTATGGAGGAACCCATTTGTTTACCTAGCTAAGCTAGGACACTTCATTAGTATGAGGAACCCAAGGTTATAACCAAAAGATGACGTCATTGACTCGGACTGTGTATGCATATCAATAAAGGGAACCCACTTTTTGCGAGGGAATCCACAGGAAGGCACTTAATTAGGATGGAGGAGACACTTTACATAGGCAGTTTGATAGTAGGGATTTACCTAGGCAATTCATAGTATGGAGAAGGCACTTGAACCTAGGCAGTTTGAATAGTAGTGATCTTACCTAGGAATTCTCTCCTTATTATGGAGGAAGACACTTTTACCTAGGCAGGTTGAATCAGTAATGATATTTACCTAGGACCACTTCATTAGATGGAGGAAGGACACTTTATTAGTATGCAGGAAGACAGAGGGGAGACAGGGGAAGACAGAACGGGGATAAATACTGGACCCTCTATAACTACTACGAAGGGAACCCTTCCTAATATCGCGGTTTTAAAAAACAGGGGTTCTACCAACCAAAATATATTAAAGGGTACAGTTATTCTAAAAAAAATATATTTTTAACTGAAATTAAAGTTGTTACAAGTATCGGACCAATGATATGACATGTGTCTTTAGTTCCAGAACTCCGTTAGTTTACATGCGAAGTCTGTATTGCGACTAAAACAAAACCTAAAAAAAAAAAACTATCAAAAAATGGAAAACGGAATTAACTTGCAAAAGTATGATCTAACATCTTTTTAATCAGGTATGTCGAGCTGTAGAGGTTGCAGCTGGTTTCGAAAGTTCACTCGGCGTTCCAAGAAGTTATGGGGGCTGTTGATGGTTGTCACATAGTAATCAGAACACCTCAATTATCAACAGTCATATCTCAATCGTCTGAGGAATCATCATTATTCTTCAGGTTAATACATGTACAACATTTCTCACATGTGATACTTATCTCTGGGCAATGCATCAACTGAAAATTTATTTTACTGAGGGTGAAGGCTGAAATGGATGCAAAAAACACACCAAAAATGGAAAAAGAATTATTAGCAATTATAAGTTGTTCAAATTTGGTAACCAAAATAAATGTATGCACGGTTACAAAAACTCCTGAATATATAAAAGCTCTTTCCTTCTCCTAAATGGCTGTCATAGTTCCAACCACCCGCCGACGATGGATGTTGCATTAATAGATAGGGTCACAGGTAGCAATCAACTGACTTACTACAACAGTACGCTCTATTGTTGTGATCCCATTACCTCATGAAAATAAAAACGAAATAGCATATGGTGGCCCGGGGTTTGCATATTTTGTTCTGTCACCCTAGAGTACCGGTCGCGATTTAATCTTTATAGGGCACAGGCTAATTAGCCCTAAAAAACATAATGCGCATCGTGATCAGGGCAGGTAAGACAAGTGTTGCCTGACACAGTAAAAACCTGCATGAAGAGTGGTTTGGACCCTTACTGTTGTGGGTTACAGTTAAATTTATTTAATTTTTTAACCGAAGCAATGGGGACTACACAACTCTTTTTATCATTGAGATGATAGTAGTATGAACCCAAGGATGTTACGTTCCATGTCAGCGATCAGATCAGCGCGATCGCAAGGTTAACACCTGCGTATGATGAATGGCCATTGAAGGTGGAATATCAAATTAAATTAATTAATAAAAACATCAAATATAGAAGTAGATAAACAAAGCTTACCATGGGCAAGAACTTCATGCTAGCCACACACTTATAGAGCACATATTCCCATATTGCTCTTATCCATATATATTTGAACTTCACACGCTTACCGCACTGGACACGCTCAAGGTCAGGAAGTCAGTGCATTGCGCACTGGGAGCCTAACCTACAAGTCCACAATGCCTAACGGAGGACTTTACCATAACGGACGAAAGCACAAACCTTGTTCACAGGGTCCTATCTTACTTCGAGAAAGTACCAAACCTGTTATGGCTGGTCGCGTGTCTAAGCAGGCACCCAAGACCACAACAGAGGGTGGGTCCTGAACTTAATGTTCTTGTCACTTTCTCTAGGAGGTGATGTTGCGCTGCTATACGGACGCATTTTGAAGAGAAAGCAAGTATTTGTCCAGAGATTCTACCTGCTAGCTGCTTCGCATCTACCTGAACGTTATATGATTATGAGATTTTGATTGAAGAGGAACTTTTGCTTATGATTCACTGCTTTTTAAATATAAAACCGTCTACAACCTGCTTCGGATTAATTTAAATAATCAGTTTTTCACCCCAAAGGAATTATGAAAATAACCGTGTGAAATCTATCGATGGGAACATCAACTTGGGAGCTACGTTCTTGACTGGAAAACTGGATGTTACCGCCTAAAAGCAGTTTTAACAACAAAAAGCTTGTAAACAGGGCCCGCTAGGGTCCGGATTTCTGTTGAGGGGGGTTCTTTTATGTTTTGGGAGGTATTTTTTAGCGCCAGAGGCGCTAACACGTGCGCCGAAGGCGCGAGCCTCTAGGTCTGGGGGCATGCCCCCCCATGAAATTTTGCAAATTTAGGTTCTCTCAAGTGCCATTTCCTGCATTTTGACATCATTTCTGAGGTGGGATGCATTTTCCTTCAATTTAGCTCTTCGGAAAGTAATTTTCATTCTAAAAAAATTCTGAAATGTTCAGAAATGGAGTGTGTGCATTTAGACAGTTTTCAAAACACAAATATTAAAATTACATGCAGGGTGGATGAGTGGACAAGAAATTGAAAGAATGATGAATTATCTGACATGTTATACAATTATGTATTTTAGAAACAACTACTGAACATGTTCCATGTCTTAGCAAGTACAGAATATCTGTTTGTTCCGGGGGTAATTCTATAACTTTCAGAAATTGTGGTTAGGATAAGCTCCGACAGTGTGGGTCAGTTTGGACCCTAAGCTTTACCTACACCAGTTCACCACCAGTTTCCGTTTGCATCTCGTGGTCGACATTGACTGTGCACAGTGTATTCACATCATCTGCTTCATGGTCCACATTCACAACTGAAAAATTAATTTATTATCATTTGATTAACAATCAAATGATGAAATTTGTCATGTCCTCCATCAATAAACAGGAGGGAAATGGTAAAGCGCTGAACGTACGGCACGTACTGTACTACAATCTAGAGCCGGAGAGTGAGGACTATACAATAATTAAAGTTAATTTATCCGGAATTGCGTAACCAGGAAGCAGCAAGCAAGTCACCGCGTTATTAGTTTCGTTATTTTAATCATTAGCTCAACCCGCATTTTGTCTCGTCAGCCCACAGAGTCCCACTGAGCCTAAAAACTGGAGCGTTCGTCAGTTTCGCCATCTTGGAAATTTGGTTTCTGACAAATGCGCAATGCTCGGCATATCCAGCCAACTGACCGCTTAGTTCTGATTGCCGCGGGCGCCATGCATGACAAGGATGGAAAGCGCAAGACGAACATCAATTACAACCAATCCAAAAGATGAGTAACCTCTCATTATAAGTGCACACAACGTGTGCGGCTTCCGCCGAGAATCCTAGGCAAAGGAGAAGTAGTCGTCCGGGTAATCGTATCAGAACGGTCCACAGTCGTTTGATTGCTTTTGGTGTAAAAATTCAATTCAGTGAGTTTTTTTACCTCTTTTCAACCTCCCCAAACATGCCGACTTCAAAAATTTTAAGGGGGTTTCGTTCGAACCCCCTCGAACCCCCCCCCTCTACGGGCCTGGCTAATGCATTTTGCAACGCGCGGCCGATGTCGTGTGTCCAAAGTGGATTTCAAAAATTTACACTGCAAGGAACGAATGACCGCCAAACTTACTGGATAAAATTCAATCAAATTCAAAGCATGTCTCAGCCAAAACAATGGAACGACCGCACAAACTCTAAACAGAATACTCAATGCCTATGTATGATTGGCACGACGTAAAATAAAGCTGCATGCACCATCAAGCTATTGCGGCACTCAGACGTTCTCTAGGATTGTACCAATTCTCGCAGTGTGGTTCGCTGAACCGAGAAGGGGATGTGTATCTTTCAAACGTCATGGGAATAATTAAATCAGATCCCCCCCGCCCAAATACTTAGGCTGAGCGACACATACGTACCTCGGGTCGACTGCATATTGCTTCGTGTTTTTTCATCTAAACGAATTATGTAACATAAATACAGCTTTATAGTTGTGTATTCCTCGTTCTGAATGAAAAATAAAATAAGTTCACCGCGCGGCCATTACGTTGGGTTGCATTGCACACATTTCTTGTGTGTCAAAATTTTCTTCACGACGATATATATGTTGCCAAGACCGTTCCAACTTGACACGAGGGATAAAACTTTGAGTCCACAGTGGGATATGCTAACCTTTTTTAGCGTATTAGTGTTTAACTGTTGCATCTTAGTGTATACTCCAATTACACTTTACGATCTCCCTCGCGTGTCTTCGTCTATCCATCCTGTCGGGGTTTCGAGGTTGTATTCCGCCCCTGCACCTTACCTCTCTCCTCTATCCCTTTTTCTTGGCGCTCACCTTCGTCTGCCTGTGTGTTTAGTAGGTGATATATAAATATGTATTAACCTCACAATCACGCACTAATTCCCTTTCTTCATGTACCCCGCTACGATATTTACTATACAAAACTTCTGCTTACAACTCTGCAAAACACCGTATCTCTGATGTATCTCTTCTCCTATTCTTTTTTCTCTCCTCATACCAGACCCCCTTTTTGTTTTTTACCCCCTTTTCCACTTTCTCCCTCTTTTGTCCGCCCACCCCCTTTCCCTTCCCTCTCCCTTCCTTCGCCTCTCTCCTTCGTTTCCTTTCCGACCCCCCCCCCCCCCCCCCCCCCCCCCAGCTTTCGCCATTTTTCTTCTCCCCTTGTGTCCGCCGTGTTACCCTCCCCTATATCACTTTCTCCTTTATTTTACCTATATGTGCCTGCCGCCTATCCCCCCCCGTTCCAGCGCCCTTTCACTATGTAGTTTCGCTTTCCGCTGATATCCTCTTACCTTGTGTCCTTTCTTCCCCACGTGTGACACCTATATGATATACCCTCTTCCCCTATATCCCCCCCTTCCTTGTGTCTCTCTCTACGCGCTCCTTCTTCACGCCCCACACACCGACGGCGACATTTGTTTCTTTCTCCCCCCTTCGATCCCCACACTCGCCCTTAGTCTTCTCCACTTTAACACGTCCCAGTTCCCGAGTGAGATCTCTTTTCTGTGTGTGTTCCCTCGTTTTGACGCCCCCTTATAACACATTCGCCACCGCACACACACTCCGCGCCGCGCTAGCCCTCCCCCTCCTATGCTTTTGTAATGTCCACCTCGGCCACCCCCTGCCCTCTGTCTGCCCCCCTATGTTCCATAATAAAAATCCCCTGTTCTCAGTCTCTCTGGCTCTTTTTTTCCCATGCGCGCTGGAGCCTCCATGCCACTCGGTGTTTTTCCGCCGGTCTTGTGTATGTCGTTGCTTGGTCCCCCTGTGGTCCCCCCCCTCATTTGTTTCTCCTACTAGTTGTTCCTTCCCCCTCATTGCATGCTTTCAACCCACCCTCCGATGCGGCCTATCTTCGGACACGGGTCTTAGTCTAGTACAGTCCAAACCCACCTGCTGCGCCACTCCGCCCCTGATAAAGGCCTGGTGTACCTCACACAACACTTCACTCACGCTTAAGTCTTTGCCCTGTGCCTGCCCCTGTCTGAGCCCCGTCCGGTCGGCTCGGATATGTTTAATGGCGCACATTCCGCTCAGCACCCCCGCTTACGCATCGTGATGTAGTGTGTCATCAAGACTCACTGTCGTTTTCCTGGGTGGGGCCCCCACACCTACCGTCTGCCACACTTGCAACTCCTTGTTGGGCTATCCTTAAGTGTGTCTGTTCCTCGCCTCATCTCTTTCCCTGTGTGTCTATCCGCACCCGGCACCCCCCCACACGACTACACACCTGCCACACTTTCGTTCTGCAGCTCCCAATCCTACAACCTGTGATCATCTACGTGCATCCATTTATGGGATGTCGCGCTACATTCTTTCCCTTTCTATTGACCTCTGGCCCAGTAACTACTACCTGAGTAGAATTTCCGACCCGCTCTTTGCCAGACCCACGCGTTTTTTAGGGTCTCGAGTATAGAACGCTAGAGATACATAGCTGGCCAGTGAGAGCAGCCACGCTGTGGTTATCACCACACCCGCAAACATAATGTGTACTATTAGTATCCTCTTCGATAACCGCATCGATGCACAACCCGCCGGACACCCGCGAA
>JAHPZR010041431.1:20000-25644 GCA_019787425.1 Platygyra sinensis | reverse complement strand
TACAGTGTTTTGCAGGATTTGTAAGCAGCAGTTTCCTAGTGAAAATCTCGTGAGCTAATATAAGAGATGACAACATGAGGGTACCAAAGGTAAAACTACTCATTCTGTTGTCGTTCCTTTTATTTACTCTATCCCTACTCAGCAAGATTGGGTGCTCCCTGTGACCTCCACTCCTACCTGGGCTCAGTAGGTGAGCTCCGTGAAGACAAACTATAACTCCCCAGCCCCTCCCGTTGTGGATGCGCGCGGAAAACTCACCGCCGAAGAAATCGTCCCACGATCGACATGGAAGTTCAAGATGCGTTCAATCCTCGGCCTAAAAGGTTAGCTCACACATTGGGCTCAACTTTTTCCCATCGACCAGTTGGACACGGGCGCTTTGGAATTTGTTTGGCGGTTGAAAAATTGGCCAAAGAAACCTGGAACTGAAACCCCAACAAGTAAATGAGAAACACCGCGCGCGTGAACATTAATATTTATTGTGTCAAATTCGGCGAAATCACACGAATTAAGCTTAGGTATGTACTCATTCGAATCTGTAGAAGTCCACACAACACGTGTATGTTCGCCCTCACAAAGGTAGTTTTGGGATTTAGATTTAATTATTCCCCATGGGACAGTTTGACTAGTCTATTCCCATCTCTTGCAGCGAAAAAAATTACGAAGAATTTGAACAACAACGTCTGACGGCAAATAAGTTGATTAATTAAGCAGCTTATATTTTACGATCGGCAAAATCATTAACAGAGCGCATTGAGATATTCGGTAGAGTTTGATACGTCAGGTTTGGCAGAGCATGCTTTGAATTTGATTGAATTATCCAGTCGAAAGTTTGGCGGTCATTCGAATTCATCTTGCAGTGTAAAATTTTGAAAACAACTTGACAACAACGACATCGGCCGCGCGTTGCACAAATGCATTCAGCCAGTGCCGTTCAGGGTGGCGGGGTTCGAGGGGTTCGAACGAACCCCCTAAAATTTTGAAGTCGGCATTTTTGTGGATTGAAAGATAAAAAAATCACTGAATTGAATTTTTACACAAAACAATTCTACAAAGACCTGTGACCGGTCGAAAGATTACACGAACGGGGGGGGGGGGGGCCCCTTCCTTGCACAGGATTCTCGCAGGAAGCCACAACATTTTTGGCACTATAATGAGAGGTTCTCATCTCTTTGGCAATTGGTTAATTGAGTTCGTCTTGCTTTCCATCCTTGTCATGGGTCGCCCTCCCCCGGCAATCGAAACTAGCGTTTAGTTAGGCTGGATATGCGAGCATGCGCATTGTCAGAAACAAAACTTCCAAGATGGACGAACGAAAGTCCAGTTTTAGTGCTCATATGGATCTGTGGCTGACGAGACAAATGCGGGTTGAGTAAACGATAATAATAACGAACTAATAAAAGCGGTACTTGCTTGCATGCTTCCTGGTTACGCAATTCCGGATAAATAACTTGAATATTGTATAGCTCCACTCTGCCGGCGTCTAGATGGTAGTACAGTACGTGACGTACGTTCAGGCGCGTACCATTTCCGCTTTTTTTGATGAGGACATTGACAAATTATCATTGATTATTAACTCAAAATGATCAATAAATTAATTTTTCAGTTGTGAATGTGGACCATGAAGCAGATGATGTGAATGCAATGTGCCACAGTCAATGTCACCACGAGATGCAACGGAAAAATGGTGGTGAATTGGGGGTAGGTAAAAGCCGTTAGGGTCCAAACTGAACCACACTGTCGGAGCTTATTCCTAAACCACGAATTTCTGAAATTATAGACTACCCCCGGCGAACAAACAGATATCTGTACTTGCTAAGACAGGCGAACATGTTCAGAAAGTGTTTCATAAAAATACATAATTGGAAACATGTCAGATAATTCATCATTCTTTCAATTTCGTTGTCCATCATCCGACGATGTAGTTTTATATTTGTGTTTTGAAAACTGTCTAAAATGCACACAATCATATTCTCGAACATTCAGAATTTTTTAGAATGAAAATTACTTTCGAAGAGCTAAGATTGGAAGGAAAATGCATCCCACCTCAGAAATGATGTCTAAATGCAGGAATGGCACTTGAGAGCAACCTAAATTTGCAAAATTTCATGGGGGGCATGCCCCAGACCTAGAGGCTCGCGCACCTTCGGCGCACGTGTTAGCGCCTCTGGCGCTAAAGAAATACCTCCCAAAACAGAAAAAGACCCCCCTCACCAGAATCCACCCTACGGGCCTGTTAGCGTTGTTTAAAACTGCTTTAGCGGTAAATCGTTTTCAGTAAAGAAGTAGCTCCAAGTTGCATGTTCCTATTTGATAATTTTCACGCGTTATTTAATTGCTTTGGGGTGAAAAACGCTTATTTAAATTAATCCCGAAGCAGGTTGTAGACTGTTTATATTAAAAAAGCAGGAAATATAAGCAAAGTTTCTCCTCTCGCAATCAAAAATATCCAATCATAGACGTTCAGGTAGAGGCCGAAGCTAGCTAGCCAGGTTAGGATCTCTGACAAATAACTTGCTTTCTCTTCAAAATAGCGTCCGGTATAGCAGCGCAAACATTCACTCCTAGAGATAGTTGACAAAATTAAGTTCAGGGACCCACCCTCTGTGTGGCTTGGGTGTGCGATGCTTAGACACGCGACCAGCCATAACCAGGTTTGGTACTGTCTCGAAGTAGAGAGAGGGGACCCGGGAACAAAGGTTGTGCTTCGTCGGTATGTAAATCCTCCGTTAGGGCATTGTGACTTGTGGTTAGGCGCTCCCAGTGCGCATGCCTGACTCCTGACCTTGAGCGTGTCCATGTGACAGTAAAGCGTGAAGTTCAAATATATATGATAAGAACAATATGGGAATGTGATCTATAAGTGGCTAGCATGAAGTTCTTGCCCATGTAAGCTTTGTTTAATCTACTCTCTATTAGTTGATTTTATTAAATTATTTAATTTGATTATTCCACCTTCAATGGGCCATTCATTACGCAGTGTTAACCTTGCGATCGCCTGATCTGATCGCTGACATGGAACGGACATACATGGGTTCGACTTACTATATCTCAATGATAAAAAGAGTGTGAGTCCAATTGCTGGTTCAAATGTAAAATAATGACGTAAACACAAGCAGTAGGGTCAAACCACTCTTACATGCAGGTTTTTTACTGTCGTAAGGCAACACTTGTCTTACATGCCCTGATCACTTAAGGGCCAATTATGTTGTTTTAGAGGCTACATTAGGCCTGTGCCCTAGAAGATTAAATCTCTTGAACGGTACTTAGGGTGACAGAGACAAAAATAAATGCAAAATCCCGGGCACCATAGGCTAATTTAGTTTCTTATTTTCATGAGGTAATGGGTCCAACAATAGAGCGTACTGTGTAGTAGATCGTTGGATGGGCACCTGTGACACTTATCTATGTAATGCACCAACATCATCAATTTGGAATATGACAGCATTAGGAGAGGAAAGGAGCTTTATATATTCAGGAGGTTTTGTAACAGTGCATACATTTATTTGTTACCAGGAATTGCAAAACTTACTAATTGCTAATTAAATCTTTTTCCATTTTTGGTGGTTTTGTGCATCCATTCAGCCTGTCACCTCAGTAAAATAAATTTTCAGTGATGCATGCACAGAGATTAAGTATCACATGTGAGAAATGTTGTACATGTATTACCTGAAGAATAATTGAATGATTCCTCAGACGATTGACGATATGACTGTTGATATTGAGGTGTTCGATACTATGTGACACCATATCAAACAGCCCCAAATAACTCGTGAAAGCCAGTGAAACTTTTCGAAAACCATCTGCAACCTCTACAGCTCGTACTACCTGATATAAAATAGCTGTTAGATCATGACTTTTTTAATTAATTTCAGTTTCCATTTTTTGAAGGTTTTTTTTTCGGGTTTTGTTTAGTCGCAATACATACTTCAATGTAAACATAAACGTAGTTCATGAACTAAAGACAAACCATGTCATTTAAATCATTGGGTATAATTGTAACCAACTTTATTTGCAGTTAAAAAGAGAATTTTTTAGAATAAACTGTACCGTTTAATATATTTGGTTGGTAGACCTGTTTTAAAAACGCGGATCTTAAGAAGGGTTAACTCGTAGTAAGCTTATAGAGGGTCAGAAGTATCACCGTTACTGTCTTCCTTGTCTTACCCTGTCTTCTGCATACGAATAAAGTGTCTTCCCTCCATCCTAATGAAGTGCCTAGGTAAATCCATTACTATTCAAACCTCTCCTAGGTAAAGTGTCTTCCTCCATAAATTAATGAAGTGCCTAGGTAAAATCATTACTATTCAAACGCCTAGGGTAAAGTGCATTCCTCCATACTAATGAAAGTGCCTAGGTTAAACATTCATTACTATTCACAACTGCCTAGGTGTAAAGTGTCTCCCTACATAAAGAAGTGCTTCCTGTGGATTCCCATCGCAAAAAGTGGGTTCCCTTTATTGGATGCACAAAACAGTACGAGTCAATGACGTCATCTTTTGTTATAACCTTGGGTTCCTCCATACTAATGAGTGTCTTAGCTAGCTAGGTAAAACAAAAGGTCCTCCATACTAAATAAGCATCGCTCTGTACATAAAAACAATAAGGTTGCCCGGTCTTGCCCGCTAATAGTGAGCCCTGATGGAAAAAAATCTCTTACTAGTGGAAAATTATATAAGAGCGAATTTTAGAACGAACAGCGCTATCGTCCTCGTGATAAATCAGCGCATGCTGCCAAAAAGATTTATCATCCGAGACTTTCAGATTATATCGAGCACGATTAAGTATGAAGATAGCTCTTACTCCCTAGCAGTGTATGACAAACTATCTAGCCGACTGCTATCCTTGAGCGCTCCAGTTTAAAGCCCAGATGATTCACCCCCAGGACAGCGTTGAACAAGCGAGCAAATATCTATTATTGACAGGACGTAATAAAGCGTTCTCTAGCTTTTCTCAGTTTTGGAAACCGTTCTCCGATTTTCGACAATCACGGGGCTCTTTTACCCTCGCTGTGTTAGGTAGAAATCTATCATCGACTTTTTCATTCTCAGCTGTCGCTGACACAGACGTAGAGTGAGAGGATTGTAAATTGCTGTTAGCCTAAGTGCTCGTAGTTGTTCCGCCGCTGTTAGTCACGCACTGAACTCCACTTGAACCCTAGAGTTGCATAACTGACAAAACTCGAACGGAGAAACCCATGGGACAGCACTATACATTGAAAATGGATCAACAATTACAAGCGCGGAGCGTCTTAATGAATTGCGAATTACGCCACAATAAATATTTTGAACAACTTGTTTCTTTTATTACGTTTATTAGCGAATACAAAAATAACTAATTACACCAGGAGATTTGGAAAATTGCATACACTAAAAATTACAACCTGAAACAAAAAACTGTTTGCCAAAAACAAAAATTTGCCGTGGTCGAACCAGAGATCAAGCCATGTTTAGGTATATCACAACTGAATTTATTTACAAAACTATAATAAACATTTCCTGTTGGACAATATGAACGGTCTTAAAGAACCAATTCTTCTCCTTTTAACAATCTATTTATAAAATATTTATTGTGGCGTATCGGACAATTCAAGTAGCGCTCCGAGCTTGTATTTTGTAATTCAATGTAGAGCTAGTCCCATGGG
>JAHPZR010041431.1:7500-12500 GCA_019787425.1 Platygyra sinensis | reverse complement strand
TGGAATCTGCTAAAATCTAGCAGACACGTGACCAGCCATAACCAGGGTACTTTCTCGAAGTAGAGAGAGGACCCTGGGAACGAGGTTGACGAAGCACATAGCTTAACGTACGAAACAAGATGAGTAATAATTCCCAACGTAAAATGCTGCGCCAGGTAGCAGAACAGCTGCTATCCAAACGATGGTAAGATCAAAACTTCAATGTTGAATACAAAAGCTGTGCCTGGCGTATCTTCGAGTCTTCTTCGGTATTTCATAAAAGCGAAGACATCAGTTTCAAAGTGGTATCGCTCTTCATTGGAGAATCTTGATTGTTAAACCCGAAAGGATGAATGTTGAGGCAAGAACTTTATTGCTGAAGCGAAAAGTCGATTGTTGAATGGAAAACTTGAATGTTGGTCCCTGTTTTTTCACTGAAATTTGGGAGTAATCGAGGACTGAGATATCATGTTAAACGCAAAGAAACGGTTTTGTTTTCGAATGTTGATTTCGAAAAGGTAAACATAATTTTTAAAGCTAAAACTTGAATGTTGAGAGCACAACTTGATTTTTGGCGGGGATATAACGCCATTGCCGGATTTCATACCGTGAGGGCCTGGGTATGAGTCCGTCTATTATGGGATTAACAACACAAGACCCAATGGATATTCAGAAAGAGCACACCGAGCTTTACAAAACCCTCAAGTTTCGTGTTAATTGGGCCAATATCGAACAAGATACAGCCGTTCAAAAACTTCAAAATTTAGTAACAAATGTATGGATTGCCGGACACTTGTCCGGAAATCCATACATTTCTTTGCAAATTTTGAAGTTTTTGAACCTTAGTTAATCCCATAACACACGGACTCGTACCCAGGCCCCCACCGTATGAAATCCGGCAATAGGCATCGGCTGCCGCGGAAAGAAATGCTCAGGGGCCAGGTCGGGCTAGGCCGCTAAGCGTGACGTCATCTTGATCAAGAGAAGCGTAATTGTTTTCTCGAGGCCATGGCTGATCTTCAACTTTACCGTTTTGAGCCAGAACGTGTTCCTAATCCTGAGGAGAGCGAAAGCGAAAACGAAGAAGCAAAGGATCGGCTAGAAGGCACATTTTGGTGTTCTTGTAAGCGATGTCAAATCATGTTAACGCAAAGAGCCTCTTTGTGTCATTTAGACACAGCGAAAATCAAAACACAAACAGTTGACGTAAAAAAAAGTAACTGCATACAGCTTTTTATTAAACCGCCCTTTAATGTCTAAAGCAATTTACAAAGAAAACTGTGTGCCATTTACTGAAACGGATGCAGTATAAGCTTAAAATTCTACCTTGAATTTTGTTTTCTTACTCTGGCTGTTCTCGGCGACAAACACATTCTCTTTGCGTTGGCATGATTTGACATCGCTCACAAGAAAACCAAAATGTGCCATGTAACCGATCGTTTACTTCTTCGTTTCCGCTTTTGCAGGATTAGGAATACGTTCTGGCTCGAAACGGTATAAAGGTTGAATATCAGCCATGACCTCGAGTAAACAAATACGCTTGCCGAGACAAAATCTCTTGATCAAGATGACGTCACGCTTAGCGGCCTAGTCCGACCACTCAGCATTTGATTCAAAATAGCGGCTATCGATGCCAAATTTTAGGCTTTTATGAAGACAAATTTCTTGGGATAGAATGCAGTTTAAAAGGTGAAACTTCGGTGAGTCACTTAACCCAATATAAACATTTTATTGGTGATGACAAATAAAATATACTTTTTGGTGTGACCTTCTCCTTTAACCTCCCATTCTTTTTAGATAGCCGCCATATTTATTTTTGACGACCCATCAAACTCTAAGTGCTGGAAACTGTTTTGAGCCACCTTACACGCCACATACGCAGGTGTATTCAACCTGTCATTCTGAAAATCAACACCTTTAATTTAAGTTCCTCTTCGAGACCGGATATGACAACTGAGGATAGATAGAGTTAGCTAACAATGGATAGGTTCAATTATTTGGGCAGGAAGGATTCATGGTTTGAAAAATTGAGAAAACGTAATTCCGAAACCGGAATTCCATTGAACACTGACGTCTTTAAAATTAAAAAACCACAAAATGAGAACGAAATTTGATAGAAGCGTGGCCTAACTTGAAAGATGTACAAGCCATCCATTTCGTGTCTAACAAAAAGATAACCGGCTGCAATTTGAAATATTAATTGTTGTGGCATTTTCGTGAACGTTGGCAGAAAGTTGTCTGCAATTAAGCAAATAACTACGTTTTGTGAAATACAGTACAAACGAAAATATGGTACAAATTCACTCCTGTTCGCCGCGAGGTATAAGAAACGTACGAAACAAAATATCGAAACGGACCCGATTGAATCAGTATTCTATGATATACATAGCGTCATGTTATACACTAAGAGATTATGATCATTTTAAGTTTTTACGGAACGCAGTTAAGACGGAAGTTAAAGCTTTGGCGGTAGAAAAAAAGACAACGGTTTCAATTTAACAAGGTTTAACTATACGGTTTCTAACATCGAAGATGCGAAAAACAATTGTTTGGAAATTTCGTAGCTCTTTTAATTAGCTTTAACTATATCGCAGCTCATCACAATATCCTCGGCCGGTTGCGACCTCCATGTACTTCTCCATGCACTTACTGGTTTCCCTTCAGTGAGCATCGCTGCTTACTAAACTTAAGCGTTCCTTAGTTGTGTTTCGCAAATTTATTTCGCAGTATGTCCACGATGGTGTGTCGAATGTGCCTCATTTTCCAGCAGTACACAACAGGATTTAACGACGAATTGAGAAATATCAGCGTCCACGAGTACAATCTCAGAGCCTTAATAGCAGTATTTGGTTTAGAGACCATGATATGGGAAACCATTGCACAATACCCTGGTAAATAGCAGAGAAGGAACACGAGATAAACGTAGAATGTACTAATGGCTGATTTCCTTAACTTGAGGAAATTCATCAGTTCGTTATTATGTATATCTCGGTGTAATTGTTGGGCTTGAATTTGGATTCTGTGGCTTTGCACGGCCGAATAGATCCTGAAATATACTACTGTTGTACAAATGACACAAACACCGAATACAATAATGCAAATAACATGTCTAGACTTCCACAAATTAGTTAATGAAAGAAATACGCTTAGCAGCCATGTTGTGATGACTGTAGCAACAATACGCTTGTGAGTCACAAGTTCCTGGTACCTGAGATGGAGATGACTTGCAAGAAATCTGTCCACACTTATGGCTACAACACCAAAGAACGAGGCAAGAAAAAACAGCTCCGTAACGATAAGAAATGGTTTTTTGTTATAATCTGGATTGCTTTCCGTGTCTTGCTGTAACCGAAAGACCAAGAGCGTGATAAAGAAAGGTTGCACCACAAAGCCAACACAAAGATCAGAGACAGCAAGACTGAGTAGCAGTGTTTTGAGAGGAACTGGAAGCGACGAAGTTTTTCTGATTGCGTGGACTGTTACGATGTTCAATATGATGGTAGCGTATGCTAAAAAGGCGTTAAACACAATGTTTGCAATGTAAGACGGATAGAGAACTTGAGCTTCATTCATTATTAATTGTTTCCAAAGCGTTTCTGCTGTAAAATTGATCTGTAGCTCAGTATTTTCCTTGTGTGGGAGATGTTTAAATTAACATTGACGGCGCAAAGCGAAACAAAAAATTTTCCTTCTTTTTTTCGTCCCACTAGGATTTATGCCAATAGCAAACCTACATCTGCTTTACTGTCCTAAAATAAGTCTTGTCTTATTAAAACCATGTAGTTATTTTTAGATTTAATAGTTCGTTATAATTTTCCTGTTTAACGCCGGAGAAGGACAGAACTGAACTATTAATTATTTGATGCTTTCCAAGCAACACAACTATATTGAAAGTTGTATTTCTTGCTGTAAAAAGAAAATCGAGGATAAAATGTCGAATGCGAATCTAAATTTGAATATGATGCCAATTTGACGCGTCAGGGAAGTTTACTTTAGATATATAGTTATATAAGTTAGACGCTCACGGATTGCACTACAAATAGTCAATTATTATAATTAACGTTTGTAGAATGAGCCGGTAACGAAAGCGCCGTTTGTTTGCTTAAAGTCTATTTTTACATAGCCGCTATACACATTTATTTTCGCATTTCAATGCAAATTGGGTTCGTGAACTCTGAGCAAATAGGCCACGATATATTAACATTCTAACATGGCTCCGAGGCTTTCGGGTCAAAACTGTAGTTTTTTTTAAGTTACTTGCTTGGGTCTCTCAATACCGAAAGAGACTTGGATAAAAAGAAAACAACACGAAATATAGACGACTGTCCTGAAGGCATCTGAGGCATTTTATAATATTGATAGTATCGGCCGTGGGAGATCTGGGTTCAAAGTTTATTCACGCGGAACATAGGCCCACCATTGATCAGTCTATTTATTGGTTAGCTTAAACATTGCACATATGCAGGTGCGTTCAGCCTGTCTTTCTGAAAATCAACACCTTTAAATTATGTTCCTCTTCAAGGCCGGATATGATAACTGAAGATAGATAGACTTAGCTAACAATGGATAGGTTTAATTATTTGGGCAGGGAAGGATTCATAGTTTGAAAAATTGAGAAAACGTAATGACATATATACTATATTGGAAAAAGCCAAAGCGACGATTACCGTGTCATCAAAAATCAATATATTATATAGTAACGTAAACAGGTGTCTCCGGCAGAACCAACAACGCAGAGAAAAGGATTCGGAGAATTACAAGAATAGATATTTCGATGTTGAATGAGAGGTTTTAAAAGCAAGACGCTCTGCAGATTGAGTATACAGCAAGTGACTTGATGAGAATTAAATTCAGCCAGCTCCTGGGGGGGGAGGGGAGGGGGGTACTCCCAGAGAAATTGGGTGGGGGTGTGCGGCCCGCTTCACAAAACCCTCACCCTATTTATGACCAAAGTCTATGATATTCCCTACCCTATTTATGACCTGACCAAAAATTCGAAACCCTATTTATGACCTGACCCT
>JAHPZR010041431.1:0-2500 GCA_019787425.1 Platygyra sinensis | reverse complement strand
GGGTCTCTCAATACCGAAAGAGACTTGGATAAAAAGAAAACAACACGAAATATAGACGACTGTCCTGAAGGCATCTGAGGCATTTTATAATATTGATAGTATCGGCCGTGGGAGATCTGGGTTCAAAGTTTACTCACGCAGAACATAGGCCCACCATTGATCAGTCTATTTATTGGTTAGCTTAAACATTGCACATATGCAGGTGCGTTCAGCCTGTCTTTCTGAAAATCAACACCTTTAAATTATGTTCCTCTTCAAGACCGGATATGATAACTGAAGATAGATAGACTTAGCTAACAATGGATAGGTTTAATTATTTGGGCAGGGAAGGATTCATGGTTTGAAAAATTGAGAAAGCGTAATGACATATATACCATATTGGAAAAAGCCAAAGCGACGATTAAATATACCGTGTCATCAAAAATCAATATATTATATAGTAACGTAAACAGGTGTCTCCGGCAGAACCAACAACGCAGAGAAAAGGATTCGGAGAATTACAAGAATAGATATTTCGATGTTGAATGAGAGGTTTTAAAAGCAAGACGCTCTGCAGATTGAGTATACAGCAAGTGACTTGATGAGAATTAAATTCAGCCAGCTCCTGGGGGGGGAGGGGAGGGGGTACTCCCAGAGAAATTGGGTGGGGGTGTGCGGCCCGCTTCACAAAACCCTTACCCTATTTATGACCAAAGTCTATGATATTCCCTACCCTATTTATGACCTGACCAAAAATTCGAAACCCTATTTATGACCTGACCCTTACATCAAAATCCTGTTTCAGACCTGCGTTATAATTGGATCCCTAGTTTAGACCAATGTTAAATTACCATGAACATAATTTGCGAAGGGCTTTGCTGATTTTCTTTTCGATAATGATGAAAAAGTGGCTTCTAGGTTAAAGAACATACCCATATCAGGGCTAGAATACACTGAAAACCATACCCTATTTATGACCAAAACGGCTGAAAAACCATACCCTTTGGGGCCGCACATACCTATATAGCCCATATAAGGGAGTACCCCCCCCCCCCGGAAGCCAGATATGTATATCGATGACGGCGATCGTCGTCGAAACAATGCCAGTAAACACGTCTTTAAGATTGAAAACTAGAAAATGAAAACGAAATTTGATAGAAGCATGGCCTAACTTTTGAAAGATGTACAAGTCGTCAATTCCGTGTAAAACAAAAATATAACTGCATTTTGAGATAAATGTTGTGGACTTTTCGTGAACCTTTGGCGGAACGTTTTCTGCAATTAATAAAGCAAATAACTACTTTTTGTGAAATACAGTACAAACGAAATTACGGTACAAATTGACTCCTGTTTGCGGCGAGGTAAAACTAACGTACGAGACAAAATAACAAAACGGACCCGATTGAATCAGTATTCTATGATATACATAGCGTCATGTTATACACTAAGAGATTATGATCATTTTAAGTTTTTACGGAACGCAGTTAAGACGGAAGTTAAAGTTTTGACGGTAGAAAAAAAGACAATGGTTTCAATTTAACAAGGTTTTAATATACGGTTTCTAACATTGAAGATGCGAAAAACAATTGTTCGGACTTTTCGTAGTTCTTTTAATTAGCTTTAACTATATCGCAGCTCATCACAATATCCTCGGTCGGTTGCGACCTCCATGTACTTCTCCATGCACTTACTGGTTTCTCTTGAGCATCGCTGCTTAATAAGCTTAAGCGTTACTTAGTTGCGTTTCGCAAATGTGTTTGTGTCATTTAGACACAGCGAAAATAAAAACACAAACAGTTGACGTAAAAAAAAAAATAACTGCATACAGCTTTTTAATAAACCGTCTTTAATGTCTAAAGCAATTTACAAAGAAAACTATGTGCCATTTACTGAAACCGATGCAGCATAAGCTTAAACTTCTACCTTGTTTTTTGTTTTCTTACTCTGGCTGTTCTCGGCGACAAACACATTCTCCTTGCGTTGGCATGATTTGACATCGCTCACAAGAAAACCAAAATGTGCCTTCTAACCGATCGTTTACTTCTTCGTTTCCGCTTTTGCAGGATTAGGAACACGTTCTGGCTCGAAACGGTATAAAGGTTGAATATCAGCCATGACCTCGAGTAAACAAATACGCTTGCCAAGACAAAATCTCTTGATCAAGATGACGTCACGCTTAGCGGCCTAGTCCGACCACTCAGCATTTGTTTCAAAATGGCGGCTGTCGATGCCAAATTTTAGGCTTCTTTGAAGACAAATTTATTGGGATAGAATGCAGTTTAAAAGGTGTGAAACTTCGGTGAGTCACTTAACCCAATATAAACATTTTATTGGTGATGACAAATAAAATATGCTTTTTGGTGTGACCTTCTCCTTTAACCTCCCACTCTTTTTAGATAGCCGCCATATTTATTTTTGACGACCCATCAAACTCTAAGTGCTGGAAACTGTTTTGAGCCACCTTACACGCCACATACGCAGGTGTATTCAACCTGTCATTCTGAAAATCAACACCTTTAAT
>JAHPZR010041429.1:0-11977 GCA_019787425.1 Platygyra sinensis | reverse complement strand
GGGGGATATGATGAAAAGAGCTCAGAAATGGCCTGTAATTGGCTGATGATGACATCATCCGGTGACAACAATTGGCCGAGTGGGAGTTGGGTCTGCTCACCGACAAAACGAAAAAAAAACCGAAGGCAGAGCAAGAAACCGCCCAGCCTCCGGCTGCGCGGTTTAATAATTAGCAAAAGGACAGTTGAAACTGTCTGCATTACTCCAAAACTTTACGACTGTTGTTACAGAGAGTTGAGGAGGATTAAATTTGTCGTCGGAAGTTTTTGATTCAGGTTTTCCTGTGCAACAAACGAGAATCGGTTTGAAAAGGTTTATTCGAAACATCATCTCGTGCAGGAGTTTGAAGAAACTAAAATATTTCGGAGATTTGTTCGTTTCGAAACTTGATATAGTCAAGCTACAAAGTCAATATCTTTTTTCGGATATTTTTTTCAATTTCATGCACGGGGTGATGTTTATTTCTTTTGGGGGAAAAAGTTTCAAGGGAAGCCATTTTGAATTTTTTGTCCAAAAAGTTGTCAGGGGAGACGCTGTGCAAATTTTTTCAAATTTTCCCGCCAAAAGTCTTAGTATATATAGAGGGAACATTTTCTTGACACCTTTTTAAGTGATTTAATTGAATTTCATTCAACTAATTAAAGTTCAATAAAAGTAATTGAAAGACAAAATACTTGTTATTTTGATCGTATATCAAGAGAATGAAAGACAACGAAAAGTTTTACAGCTCAAGTTTATTATTGACTTTATTTATCTTGATTGCAACAAAGAAAGTAGAGAAGGAACAAGTGAATAAAATTTTATTCATAATATAATACAGAGTATTTGAGTTCAATTTTTTTTTTTTAAAAAATGGCAAATGCGTATTTTGAGCGCAAGTATTTTCAAAGTTTTTTGGCGGGAAAAATAAAAGTTTTAATAACATGTTACAGCAAGTATTAAAAAAGTTAAAAAAAACACGCATGCGTATTTTAATCGCCTGTTTTTTTCTAAGTCTTTTGGCGGGAAAACTACACACGGTCAAACCGATGTCAACAAGGAAATAACTTATTAAGAAGTTTTTCTTTACTCTTATAACTTTCTGAACAAGTTTTGATTTGGCAGACAATTGAAAATTGTACTTGCATAAGTAATTTAAAAATAAATGTCTCGTAGAATTTGAACTCGCTGACAATTCAAAATGTTAAAAAAAGATTGCGCCGACTTTACACAACAATGATCCGTACGGCAGTAAATGGAGACGGCAAAGGTGAAAGCAAAAGGTCGGGCTGACACAAAGTAAAAACTATGATCATCCAACAAACACTTGCTAACGTTTGAAGAAACTTAGCAAGCCCTTGTTTCAAAAGTATAGCTACTAACTTGTACTTCTACAATTTGTTGCTTTAACCCTTTGCCCCTCCTTCTTACTACCGTGCGGTCATCCTACCGTCTACGTCTTAAATACTGATAATAAATTGTTCGTAAATTTTCGCTTCCAAAACAGTTCTAAATAGTAAAAGTGAGTGACTGACTTATGAAACTGTTCGACTCTTTTGAACAGGAAATGCTTAGCTTTAATTCTTCTGAAAAGATCTTGTCGTAAGTCTCGTTAAGTTCTATATTCTACCTCTATGCTAAATCTTGGATGATTGTCCTTCTTGCCAGTTCATCCTGACTCGCAGCTCATTCATGTAACGCATCATAGCTATCCAGTAACCTGCATGGAAATAAAGCAAAACGACAATCAATAAATGCAATCTTACAAAAACTGAGAATATTAAGTAATACATCAAGCACGAAAGACCGTGTTTCATCAAGATACCAAACACCGAGAAGAGAGTTAAAGTGAATACGACGCACAGCGGAGTATTTTTAACGAAATTAGAGGTGTTTAGATAGCTGATGAAACACTGTCTTGAATGTTTGATATATCTTCTCAATGGACCCTAAAACTAAGGTGTAAACACAAATAAAATCGTCAAAATCTATGCTAATTAACACCGGATATCCAAACCTCCTTCACGGTTGTGATTTTTTTAACTTGATGAACTACGCGTAGTGGAGTATTGAACTAAATTAAAATCGTCAAACTCTATACGCAAATCGAGGTCACGTATCTAAACACCATCACGATCACGGTTATGGTTTCCTTTGTGTAAACGTGATGAATCAATGAATATGAAAAACAGCGTTATGTGTCGACCAAAGTTAAGGCCCTGGCAAACGAGGACACATTGTTGCCGACAGAAATGTTTCCCCGCTTGCCCGCGCGCGCAACATTTGTTGCGGACACAAATTTTCTGTCCAGGACACAAAAAATGTTTCTGATTTTGTTCAGAAACATTTTGTGTCGGCAACAAATGTTTCCCAGTTTGCGCGCACAAGGAAACGTCATGAGCAACAATGTTTCCTCGTTTGCCACCGCCTTAACGCAGCGTGACAACCAAAGTTAGCTAGAAAATACAGCAGAGCTTAAGAAAAACACAGGAAGAGAAATCAGATTCTGATCATTCCTGAGAATATTACCAGGTTATTAACTTGTCATGAATCCAATGATTATGCAATACTGTAAACCCTCAAATATAGAAGCAATTGACTTATGTTTTCAATATAAAGGGTTGAGTAACAATACTTTGCATTGCTGGCAAGTAAAATGTGCACTTAAGGTTGAAAAGGTTTCAAACCATGAGATGTGTTTTTCGTTTTTCTTGTTTTACACGTAGAAGCTGACTAGAATGCCACTATCTTAAAGAGCAGTGTCACGAGGATTTTCCAGTTTTAGGTCAATTCTGTGCTAAAATCATTACTTTGAGGCTTTAATCATAAGCAAAATGCTTCTGTAAAGCTACGACGAAGATATCAAATGAATTTTATCAGAGAGGGCTAACCATAACAAATTTCTTGAGGATTTTTGGAACACGTAGCATCAAAACTTGAAAAAATTGGCAGATTTTTTCAAGTTTCAATCCATTTTCATCCATGCCATCCGTAGCGACAGGCGACGGGAAACAGTTTTAGTACCTTCAAATAACAAAACTATATCCTTAGTTTGAAATTCAATTGATCCGAAGACACCTTCTGGCTTTTTATAAACTTGCCAAGTAGCGTGACAATGCCCCTTTAATGGTCTACAAACATTTTGATGCCATTCTGATGTCACCCACATTCGTTTAGACTAAAAGTACAACCAACTAGGCGAAAGAAGGATTATTCGTAGTATAGCATTTATTTCCGTAAACCGATGCTTTAGCATCACATTCATGTACAAATGTACTTAGAATCTGGTCCAAGAACAATATACAAGACGTACTTTTTTTCTTTTCATAGAAATATCTTTGTGACAAGAAAAGCATGTAGCCATGATTGTCTTCCAGTAAGAGCGAACAGCAAATGATTGACATAGCTTTTCTCCTTTGTACAATGCCAATCTTTCAACCGGTTGTCTCGCATTTTTAACTCTTAGGTTATTTCGGGTAGCCAGTACCCCAATCATTTGGTATAATATTGTAATTTTCTCTAGGATGAAATACAAGTTTTGTTGTTTGTTTTTTTGTTGTCAACAATAGCGATCATTGATCGTCTTTTTTCTCATGAAGATAAAACTATGGGCATGTGAAGCATTTTTATTTTACAGAACTTATGATACTAAGTATTTAGTGGAATGTTAGGCTTTTTGGGTGTAATATTCAAGGAGAAAATTACTTTCAAAAAATGTAACTTCAAAGTGCTAATGAGCATATACATTCTTTGTGAAGTTTTGAGCCTTTCATTTAAACTTGCATTGCACAAAAGAATATTCAATGCTTTGCACTCAAATTCCTTGGGACAGTTAATCAAGCTATTCCCTTTTGAAATTCAGAATTTATACATACGTAGGTATTTGAAGCTTGCTTCGAAATTGAATCCCTCATGTTTACGAGACATATTGTGAGAAAGATTCCCCTATGCAGACATGGATGTCAATATATGTTGGGCAAGGTCTTAGCATTTGGCCTTCATTACTTTCTTCAGACACCCATGTACAAAATAGTTATGTACACATGGGGATACTTTCCTAAACACATTTTAACCCCTGGACATACAGGGTTCAGGATGAACAACTAGTCTACCACCCTCCTACAGACAATTTTTTGGCATGTTATGCACTCGTCCTAGATGATGGTCTGCTGAAATGAATGGTCCATTCCTGCACACCGATCACAGCATGTGTTCAATTCTTGGAAGTGCGTGCCTGGGAAGTCTGTTTTTTTGCAATACTTGTGCATCCCATACACTAACAAAATATTTGCATGCCTTGTCCACAAGTATTTGAAAAATTTGTAATTGTCCTTTTAAATCTGAGTCTGAGTTTTCCGGGTCCCATTCAAGACTTCATAAAACACAAGCTGTTTATCTTAGTGCAACTGGGTTTTAAATTTGCCGCCATTTGCAAAATTCAAATGGCCTTCCCGTTAGCTTTCCGAATTAAGAAGTTTTGCCCAGCATTAACGAGAGATAGAAGAAATACAAATAGCAGCTGCTTGCTAAAATATACCATAACTTGAACTTGATTTGCTTGAATAAAATCAGTAAGCCAACCTACATAATGTTGAAAGTAGCGGCCCCTTGATCGACTTGTGATATTCCTACAGTCCATTCTTTTTCTGTCATCTGTAGATTACTAGATATGAGAAAAGCGATAAGAATATAATCTGACTTTTAAAAAAGTCTTCATAAATTGGGATAAGAAAGCTCATTTACTTACCAAGAAGTTAAGAATCACAGTCAAATGCTCTTTACTTTCACGTGCACTCGACGGTCGAATCCAGCATGTGCGATAGGCCTTGTGGGCAATTTTTTCTTCAGAACTGAGAGAGTAAACTACTGGCTTTTTTGGGCGAATAGCAACAACTGGTGTTATGAATGAAGAAACCGTGTATTATTTTCCATTAGTTATGCCAGTTGTGATTCCTTGTTCCATAACCAGCAGCAAGTTCTCTTCGGTATTCCAGTGCCTTCTCCATGCATTTCCTGCTCCGCTGTAGTTCTTCCCCTGATCAATCCTTCGTGCTTTCTCTATTCCTTACCAATAAAATTACTCGTGGACTGACACCCAAGTTTAACCAACGTTGAACCTTCATCATCAGTCCTCTCTGCGCCATGGGACGGTTAAGGTCTTAATGCCGTAACGGCTGACCCTGGTTGACATCCAGTTGTGCACTGATAAGCTAGACATCCGACCCCGCGTGTTCCCACCTGGGTTGCTAGTGGGGCCCTCTAACTCCAATTCTAACAATGACCTCTCGGCCCATTCCTGCAAATAATCTTGGGGCATCTTACGCTGTCCAGCCTGTGTGCATGGGTTCCAAGCGTGTTTCCTCTGCGTTTTTCATTTTAAAGTTCACCCGTTAGACTTCAAGAATTGCAACATCCAAACTTGAGTGACATCGCAACCCCATTGGCTTATCTACACTGCATTTGCCGGAAGTTACATGAGTTTGTTCGTTCCTCACACCCTGCGTTTTAGTTGCGCATTGCGTGCGTTTCCCGCCTCGTTTTTTGTCCCACATTTCCCTTCGTACGCAATTACATGTTCCAAATCAACTCTATTTTCCGCAAAAGTTACGCCGGCTGCTATATTCTCCCCACCCAAGAAGCCCCATTAAGAACTGGAGAACTAATTGAAAAGACATAATCGAGAATAATCAGCTACTGTTCCTTTATTAACAAAACTTTCCTCACCAAATATAGTAACACCATTTCCATAGTAGGCATATATAAAAATGGACAAATATATAGAGAAGTAGAATTCCTCGTAAAAATCCTCCAAAAATAGAACCCCTAGAAATGCAGAGTTTGCAACCCAGTCTGACTTAAAAACACCTCGTAAATAATTGAACACCATTCCCAGTCTTTCTGTTGTTCAAAACGCTATGGTTCATTTTTTTCCACCGTTTGCTAATCCCTGTCCAATCCCTGTCGAAAATATTGTTGATCCTTGCTACGATATGTTCCTTCATAAGATTTATACTTAGCAAATTGACGTCAGTTTTTGTGTCTGTCCTGTTATTGATCATGAATTTCGTCGTAACATTGTCAAAGTAGTGTGGATCCACGAGGCGATAGCCGAGTGGATCCGCAGACCATTTTGACAATATTATGACGAAATTCATTGTCAATAACAGGACAAACGCATTAAAAACTGACATCAATTTGTTTTTTGCGATAACAAATTGTCGAATTGCCCGCTCTCGCTCGCTGACGCGTCGCATGAATTTCAAATTCATGTCTGTCCGCATATGGACAATAAAATTTAACCACTGAGCGCGCGTGAATTTCTGCAGTTATCGTAAAATTATCAATCGATACTAAAATTTATACCATTCCATAGAAAATACAGCTAATTAGAATGCAGGAAAGCCGTTGTATATTCGTCAGTATTCCACCGAACCTTCCAATCGATCAGTGCAATTTAACTGTATCGCACCCAACCTTCCCATCGTGCGTTGTATTTTCTATGGCGTGGTATAAAATAATTATGCAACTCTTTCTCGTGGTATAAACGTGGAGTATCCCACTCGAAAGCGTTGCATAACTCAGTAGTTACTACTGAGTAGTTATAAACTGCTTAGGTTGCTTTGTTATAAGCAAATGGCAAAAGGAAAAGCAAAGTTAATATTGAATGTTGTAATCCGCATTCACGACTTTAAGAAGACAACCTTACATATTTTAATAGTCCAAAAATAATTATTTAAATATAATTACTTTTCATCATATTGGTAAATGTGATGTTCCTATGCATTAAACATATTGCTACAAGTTTATAAATAGTTTTTTTCAAGTAAAGACGTTTAAATAAATTATTCTTTGTTGCTCTTTTTCTTCACATTTCCTACAAGAGGGTTAAAAACAACATTAAAAACTTTATCAACAACCTTTGTTAAGACTGGACAAACAACGCACGAAACAAGCAAAATAATTTTTCTTACAACCATGCAACCGCTTGTCGATGCAGTTCTCAAAACACATCACAAAATATGAAATCAACTTTGCCTTTACAAAAATTTTCTTCAGATCGAAGAAAGCTTCGAAATAACAGCTTTCTAAGAAAGAAAAGCACTAAATAAAAGTGGATGGAGAGATGGCAGGATTGGGGAAGATTAAAACGGATTACAAACGAGAAGGGGCTTAAAAGAAACTACACCCGTATAACGACTTGTCAGCCGTATGACTCACCTGCATGGCGCGTCCCTGAGTCTCATAGGGAAGCAAGAGCGTGGCCACTAAAGCCATCAGACTTAAAGATATATAAACCCCCAGAGACAAGTTCCAAGAGACTCGGAGCAATACCTGTGACGATAAAAGGCGCACAAATACATCAGATTACCACTATTCAAAGAGCGGTTCTCGTTTCTTTGTCAAAGCTAAACTGTTTGTCTTCGCCGAGCACAGCTGTAGCGCTCTACTGGATTGAAAAACACGCGAAACGAATTCTAACCAATAAGAGAAGACGTGATTTTATTTCAACCAATCAGGAGAACGTTACTTGGCTTACGCTCGTTTTCCCGCCCTTCGCGCGAGTTGCAAGTTTTTATTTCAGTTCTGATTGGTTCATTGCGTTATTTGCGTCTCTGTGACAGCCAAACGTGGTTACTTTGGTTTTGTTTCCATGACAGTGATAAATATCCAGCTTAGCAAGTGCAAAAGCGTGTCGTCACGAGAGCTAGGCTTACCTGTGCCACGTAAGGTGTTACCATCGCTCCAATACGGCTCCAGGTATTGCAACAACCAAAGCCTATTGATCGAATTATCGTGGGGTAAACCTACAGTTCAAACAGATGCAAAGCGCAATCAGCATGAGAGACGACGATTTCTTATACGTACGTCAAGAGAATAACAGAACCCCAAGGGTTCATTAGATGGAACGAATCGTGTTCAAATGAACAGTTCACGTTGAAACTGAAGAGCGATGACAAGGCTCGAGAATGGGACTATTTGATATGGGATACCGGGGGGGGGGGAGAAACCAAGGAAGACAAAGGACCAGGCACCATTTCTGCAGTTTTCTTAAGATGCAAAAAAGCTTGGTTCGATTACATGGCATGACTTTATTTACCCCGGCTTTCAAAACAGAAATAAGCATGCTTTTTCCTAATAAGTGCCCCACTCCAATAAGCGCCCTCCCTTGCGATACCGTAAAAATTAGCGCCCCGGCCCTAAAGCGTATCATTACGGTATACTGTATAATGAAGGCGATAACATGTTTACTGTGATGCACTCACCTCTGGGGCGTATACAAAGAACCCCTGGAATACACCTAATGAAAGGCCACGCACCATGAATATAAACAGTAACAACACATTCCTGTTGAAAAGAGGTTTAAACAACAAGTTTGAAATAGTTGTTACTTCATCACTTTGTAAAATCACCAAATATGAGTTTGACGACGATTGTTGGGAGAAAATTTTACTTATTGCATACGTATCATATATCAAATTGTTTAACCCTGGTGGGGCCATCTTTTGGTGTTCTTGGGTAATGTAATTTACTCTGATCGAGTTTCTATCCACCTTGGAACTCGTACAAATCTATAAAATACTACCTGCCCAATGAGCAAAAAAATGCAGAACCCTATACAGGACGCCTTTGTACCTACTGTATTGTAGGACCTATCATGCTACGCAAACAGTGGCTCCTGTTGGATGGGATGCTAGTTAAAAACAGAGGTGCAGCCCTTTGTACGTATTGCAGACCTATGGTACTAAGTAGCATCCCGTCCAAGGTCATTAAAGGTTGACCCTCGGCATTTTGTCGCGTGTCCAACAGTTAGCAAGTTAGCGCTACTCCTAGATGCCTTCAGGCAAGTGACGGCAACCACCAAAAGCCATTTGGTTCCTCCAAACCGTAGAAACAGACTGAAAATTACCTTACAAATGGCCCGTCAACACAGATGGATCTCTACTCAAAAAAGTTTTTCAGCGACATAAAAAATAAAACAAAAATCAGAAATGCATTTATGTCTGTAGGCTATCTTACATATACATACTCTGATGTAAAAATTCCAATATCATTTACCTTTCAGTGCAAAGAAACATCAGTGCCAGACTTGCAGCAACTAATAAAAACTCTCCAGCTAAAGTTCGTTTCCTACCAAGTCTCTCCATAAAAAGCATTGTGAACAATATTCCTGAGCAAACAATAAAATCGACAAACAGAAAATGAAGGTGTCTGTTAACATGGATCAGGTGATTGGAGAACTTAAAGGGGCTCAGTCACGGTTAAACGTAGCTAAACTTTACAAATTCGTTGTTTGCAATCCTTGACAATCTTCGCCATCCTTAACCATCCTTGTTCCTTTATGGTTTATTATTATCTCTTTGATGTTTTTCTATCTTTACAAAGTGTTATTTTCAGGTTCCCTTCAATTTAACGGTAATTTTGTCGATGCTCAAAATAACTCAAAATAGCGTGACTGAGCCCCTTTAAAGACATTTTCAACTGTGTTTTTAAGCACAGTTTTTTTTTCTCTCACTCTGTCAAGTTACATGTAAAGGTGGTGGCTTATGAAAGTATATGTAGCTACTGGTACAAGGTGAATCTTATACCGGTATATTACCCTTCTTATAGTGAGTAGAACGCACTCATAACATCAAAATTTTGGTCAAGCCTACTAGAAATTGCACATCAAAGTCACAAAAGTTATAATGGCACACTGTCAACCAGGTTTTGGTTCGCAAGAGGCATTCTGTTTATTTTTTCACAGTTTGTGCACATACGGAGAGTTGATATGAAATCTCAGTGGAGCTTGACATTTGAAACTTACCAGGAAACTCAGCAGCTGTTGTCCACAGAAGACTGACATAGTCATTAAAAGTTAAGAGTTTGCAGCCACATTCAGGAACAGACGTGGATAGACTCTCTAACAACAAGTAAAACACTGGCATGAATTCATCAACAAACAACAGCACAACTACTACAGTTAAAACCTCTATTAAGCAGCCACTCCTTATAAAGTGGCCAGTTACAGTATAAAAGTCCCAAAAGTGTTGTCAGTAAAACGCTGTAAATAAAAGCACTACTAACTGGCAACCTCTATTGACACATCCCAACGAGTATATTGTCCTTACCTCTGTTAAGTGGCCACCCAAAATCTAACAAACATGTATAGTTTGGTTATCTTTTTGGAAAGGATGATGACAGATAAGTGACTAAAACAGAATTGGATGGCTGATAAAAACATTCAAACACATGTTTAACATGATCGTCTCAACGTGATCCCATGTTCACTAAGCAATTAACCAAAATATCTAAAAAATATTCAGATTTCGCGAACCCTTAGTAAGGGGCTTTTTCTTACCAAGTGACTGCTTCCCATTCCCTGAGGGTGGCTGCTTAATTAATAACAGAGGTACAATTGTAGGTAGCAGAAAACTGCTAACTTAGGTAGGTACAGTTCTGTTCCAGGCACTTAAATGAGACAACATATTTATTACTACACTAAAGCCACCATGCTGTTGTAGTCTTATGATAAAGCAATAATATTGAAATTGTCTTAATTAGTAACATAAGAAAACAACTTAAAAAACATCTGTTTAGTGAAGTGTCTGCTTAGTAGAAGAGTCTACCTTAGAGCTATAGAGGCATCCCCTTAGAGGAGGTGTCTCAAGCCATTTACCCACTGGACAATTTTTCTGCTTGTTAAGCCTGTGATTATCTGTGATCGTTTGTGATCTTAGAGAAATTAACAGTTTGCTCTGTGGTTGTTGCAATCACTTCAGTAATTTTTGCGATTCTGAGCTGTTCTGTTGATTGTCTATGATCATATGGAAACCAGGCTTTACAGTGATTGCAAAAATCATGAAGTGTGCGTGCTAATATGATGGTGATTGTCACTAGCGATCCATCATTCTGATCACTATGACGGGCAATCAAAATTGACAATATCTGGCATGTTAAAATGCACTCCTGCCCAATAAAAAATGTAGTTTCCTCTAATTATGCAATACAAGTACCTGTATTGCACATACTCTCTCCTGGGTGGATTTGCTGAAAAACTTGAGTTGTCATCAACACAACGCCATAGTACAAAATTCCAGCGGAAAAACTGTTAAGAAAACACAGGTCCAAATTACAGGCAAACAAAAAACAAATTCAAATACAAGTTCACAATCAGAACCTGGATGACCAGATTACAAAGCAATCTGAAGCTCCCTATGAAAATTCCTGCTTCCTTTGGTCTTTCTTCATACTTTTCAATTCCCCTCTCTTTTGCAAAATAATTTTGGTGAGGAAACTCTGGCTGTGCAAAGGCTAGATTCACATAGAAACATGTTAATTGAATACCAGTACATTTAGAAAACAGCCCTATGAAAGTAGGCGGGCTGATTGCATTAAAATCGCGTTTCTATAACTCGATGGAGACAAAGAACTAGCATAAGCTGTTGCCCTAATGATGGGCGAGAGAAAAGAGAATTTACATTTTGATAATCAAAGTTAACAAGTTGTCTGCCTTTTTTGTTGTGGTGTTTTCTAAAGAAATAGAAAACATGTTCTCCGTGTTTCTTTCGAGTTTTAGAAACAATTGTGAAAATTTGGGTGAACTTTCAAAAGCTGTGGAAACACTCCCCTGCAGCTCGTGTTCCCACAGCACTTCTTGTTCCCTTAACTCCCTTTAATGTTTCTATTAAACAATATGAGCTTGAGATTTCTATCGCATGTCATCGCCTATCATGCATAGAAATTGAGAGCAAATAATCTAATTGTATACCTGCCAACTTGTTTTAATAAAATGCGTGAGATGTTTCATCTCAACAGAAGTTAAATTTCTGAGGATTTACCGACGGCTTCTGATTGCCAAAGTTTTCGAAAGACATCCGAAGATTGCCGAAGATTTCCGACGACTTCCAAAGATTTTCCAACAACTTCCGAAGATAACCAAAGGTGTAGAGAGATTTTTGACAACTTCAAAACAGGGTGAGCCAACGATTTCCAAAGGATTTCCAACCAATCTGAAGCA
>JAHPZR010041425.1:0-14727 GCA_019787425.1 Platygyra sinensis | reverse complement strand
AGGAGCTACGTCCGGTTAAACGGTTTGAAAAATTTAGCCTAAATTTTTCAATCTCGTTGTTTATAATCCGTGTCAATCTTCTTCATCCTTAACCATCCTTGTTCCTTAATGCTTTATTATTATCTCTTTGTCGCTTTTCCATCTTTGTGAAGCATTATTTTCAGGTTTCCTTCAATTTCAAGTTAACTGATTTTGTCGATGGTCAAAATAACTCAAATTACCGTGACGTAGCCCCTTTAATTGACAACTGCTTCAGAATAAAATGTGATTGCATAAATCAAAGACTTTCTTGTCATTTGATGAAAATCCACTTTCTTAAGTCACAGAGTAGCAAGGCTAATCAAATCTGCCGTTTAAGTTATAAGGTAAAACTTAACGTTCATCAATAAAAGTCAACTTTAAATCAAGTTTTATGATATAAAAGTTAACCTTTTCACCCAAGAATCCATTCATAAGTAATTGAAAAGCAAACCACTAATAGCTTATTTATGATAAAACCTTATGCCAATTCGACTCAAACTTGTCCAATAAAAATCTGTTGGTGGAACATATCTCAAGTGCTGTAATTCTCGGGAGACATCAAGTCTCCAACCTCGTTCCCAGGGCGTTTTCCCTGGTAACATGTCATAATGAAGATATGTGTTGCTTTCTTAATTAGGGCAATTAGGGATGCAATATTTAAATAGTAAAGAAAAGAAATAAAGGAAGTTTGGTAGTTGTAGTCACATGACGACAGCGTGCAAATCTGCTAGTCGTTCAAGTTGCCCTGTGACACGAATTTCAGAGAAGCTAGATTTTGACACAGGAAATAAAATAGTGATAGATACAGAACTCAACAACAAGCTCAAAATTAAAAACGAGGTAACCTTGAGACCTAAAAGCAGTGAGGAAAAAAGGCGGTAAACTCTCCGCGCCACACTCAACCCAGTAGATCACGTGACCAGCGCTTAGCTCTTATGGATATAAATAAATGAGTAAGGTGGAAAGCCGCACAAACACTCAACAGTAGGAAGCTGAACTTCATTCGAAGTCTTCGTAAGGTGAGATACCTCTTTGTCAGCTTCAGTTTACAATGATACGTGAATGGTTTATCTGTTTCACTTCCAAGCAATTAAGAATAGTTGTAGGTAGAGTATTCTATTTATTATAATGCCAAGCCCATTATATTGGGTCGCTAGACTAACTGCAGCTTCTCTTAACTGCTTGTCAATGTAACAAAACGGTTTACCTATTCAACTCTGTAGAGCCTGCAAACAAAGCGTTCCATCGCTTGTTGCACAAGCGACAGTCGACTGTCGTACAAGAATGCTGTTCTATGTTCTTGTAGCGTTCTTGTAGCGTTCTTCTCGGTCTGCAATTACGTAACATGTAATACACCCCTTTTACTGCTCGTCAATCGAGTTCGAGGTACGCACATATATCTTATCAGCACAACACAAGGGCCGCATTATACTTAACATTATCAAGGGCATTAATAGGTACGAGAGACTGTGGACTGATATTCTCACAGTTCCGTCCTAAGAAAGCAACACACGTTATTTTGTGATTGATGTTGAGCTTTCAAGTTAACCATTGCGGACCTGCCAAGAACTGAGCATCCAAACGAGCGAAAGAACATGCAAACAAACGGAGAGACACGTTAAATGTTATTCTACAAAACCATGTCTGATAAGACGCAGGGTTTGATCTCACTTTACCACTACTGACTGACCTCGATTATGTAGCCTGCGAACAGGCTCCCGGTTCGGTTGGGTTTAGGGCGAGATAACCGAGTGGGACGAGCCGGGAGCGGTCTGGTGAGGAGGGAGTCCGCAGGGGAGCCTGTAGACATTCCATTGATGCCGCCGTTCCATGATACCAGCTCCTGGTATCAAGATCTGATTGGTTGAATCGATGACTGTTGACAGCTCTGAGATAAATAGTTGACGGATCTTGACGACTGCTTGTAAATTAGCATAATTCTTGCCGAGACTGTCAACAACGGCTTCCGCGTGCAGTTCACTGACGACGAATTTGAAGCAGCTTTGAGCAATTCGTTGCAACATTTTCGTTATATCTCTGGTTTGAAACGTGAGCAGAAGTTATGACTGGAAACTGTGGGGTAGAAGCGCGATGTTTTCGGAATTCTACCGACTGGTTTCGAGAAGAGCCTAATTTTTCAATTGCTGCCGCGTCTATGATGGTAAATAAAATAGACAGGCCAAACACGACTCCAACGGTTCGTGCCATTTGTAGATTTGCCGTTTATTTTTCGGTCTTTCGACCTTTTTGTCGCTTCACTCTTCTTTATGAAAGGCATTTCGTATGGTGTTATAAGGAGAAAAACTAGAGCCGTTAGATCGTGCTAGGCGGCAAATTTAAGAAGTCATAGGTCTGCATGATTTCCGCTGTTATCTGCGTGTTGCTTCTTTGAATAATTTGCCATGTGTTGGTGTATTGTTTTGGCTCATTTCTATTGCAAGATTTGTTTTTAAGTCTCCAAGTATTTTCTTTTAAGGGATAAAATACAATGTATGACATTTACTGTGAACGTGTTGCTTACCCGCATTCTATAAATATTGTGACGCCGGGCCCGGCTATGATTAGAACTGTTTGCAAGTACAGTAGGTAGATTCTTATCGCGGTGTCATATATTTGCCCTCCTGGTTTTCCTTCGGAGACGTAGCATTACTTCGAGAACGCTAAAGGCTTGTCTAAAGAAATTCTAATGTTTCTTGCAGCTATCTGATCGAGCTTATGTTCCTGGAGCTCGATGTATAGGTTGATTTCTCCTTTGATTGTTCTAGTACCACAGGATTTAAATTTAACTCATTACGCGCAAGTCTGTCGACTGTGTTGTGTGTTGTATATGCCATTGTTCGGCTTAGTTCTGATTGTAGACCTCTTAAAACTTGCCGCCTAGCACGATCTAACGGCTCTAGTTTTCTCCTTTTCTCGTACGAGTCGTGTTTGGCCTGTCTACTTTATTTACCATCATTACGGTAAATTGTTATAAAAAGCCGATTCATCAGCGCGGGGAAACCCATCACATTTGTCAGGTTTAATTATCTCCTTGACAGATATGTAACAGGCTAATCACAAAGGGGCGGAACGGTACATTGAAAACAATGTCTACAGGCTCCCCCGCGTCCCACTCGCTTCGCTCGCGGAGTCACGACTCCCACTCGCCCAACGAATTTTTTTTTTCCGAACTCGCTGGGAGCCTGTTCGCAGGCTACGATTATGTAACAGCAGGAGAAAACGTAACATTTGAGGCGAATAAAAGGGTATTCCTTGGCTTCTTATGCTTCTTTTAGACAACTTGAGAAAGTACTGAAGCTTTCTTCCAACTAACTTTGTCAAAGATGGCGAGTTAGTGTAGCGAGTGCTCTGAAAAGTTTGGGTTAGTTAACTTGAACACGTACCGCCAGAAACGCTCACGACTCATGTATGCGTCGCATACACTTATAGAAAGCACCTGTGACTGTTGCTTTAATTAATAGCCTCAGGGGATATGGGCAGTCGTCGCTGTTCAGTTTCTTTTGCAATTCAGTTCTCGTTCGAGATGTATTTAAATTTTGGCACCCGAATCGATTCTAGTTTTCATTGAAAGACAATGCATTCAAAACACAATAACATTTATACTATCGACATTTATAACATTTATAATATCGACAAAAGCAGATATCTGATTCCCCGACTGATTGCATAATAAAGCAAACACGCGAGCGAAGAACAGTGTCGTTCCTCTTTTTATGGAGAATTCAGGGCCGTAGCCAGAAAAAATTTTGACTGAGGCAATGTCTATGAATAACTTATGACTGAGGCAATCAGTCCATGGTTGAGTTCTCTTCCTAGGTATTAGGTACTATAAACAACAAAAGCCAAAGAAATGACAGAGCCAAGTGCCTCGGTTGGCCTGTTACTAGCTACGGCGCTGGAATTTAAGAAAACCACGACGGTAACGGCAACGGGAACGTGGCTAAACAAAAGGTTTAATGAGCAGAACTTTCTTTGCCGCCCTCTGCAAAAAAAACAACGTGAAATGACCAAATTCTGCGTTGCCAGGAGAACGTGAGCTACGACGGTTAATATTTTAAAATTTTATTTCAAATTTATCGCTGTGTCCCAGATTAGGTTTCGTGATAGCTTTGACAATGACAAACAAAGTAAATAACTTACGAGTATCCCGAGATTCGCTGGTAAAATATAAATAGATTACTTCATAGAAGTGCGACGTACGGATTTTTATTCACGAGTTGCAAAACTTTGCAAAACGAACGAGTGAGCGCAGCGAACGAGGGAGTTTTCAAAGTTTTGCAACGAGTGAATAAAAATCCGTACAAAGCACTTTCTATGCTGTAATTTGTTTTTTGTATACATGGCGAGAATTAAACATATCCATTAAATCAGCGTTTTATTTTTCCCCGATGACTTAAGCTTACATGCAGAACAGCAAAAAATTCAAGACTGTAAATGAAGCGGCTCGTTAGAATTTCAGCTTTTTGAAAAACTCACGCGCGCAAATTGATTCCAAATTAAACTCGAAACCGTATGATTACCAACACATAATGCCCTGTAATATGTAGTTAGGATGAGAATAATTCTGTTTGAATTAATGTTACAGTTGTAAAAACTCATCGGCCTTCAAAATTGTGGCTGGCCATGAAACTGTGTTTCAGTGTCGACCTTCACGTCAACTGCTGGCGATCTGTTATAACAGGCAACTCGAAAATATTTTACATGCGCGGAATCGAATTGCCAAATTAAGTGCATGTAAAATGCGACGTCTAAATCAATAAAATGCGACATATTTCAATTCGGTGCGAGCCAGTCGAATATTCGACTGGTCCAGTCGAATATACGACTGAAATTCGACAGTTGATTTAAACGCCGTATTTTACATGTGCCGAATAGCGAAGCGCGCGAAGTCTAAAAATAGAATGCAAATCACCGAATTCCCCGCGAGACTCAGTCGACATAAGCTTGTTCTGAGGGAAATACAGGGAATATAAGCGAAATTTTTGTTTCACAAGTGTTTAAGGAACACCGGCTTTTGCTCTTAAAGAAATCTTCAAAATCATCCACCATTCCAGTTTGTTTGTCTGAGTCTTGTCTGAGTCATGACGTCACTCGCGCGCTTCGCTATTGAATTCAAATTATGTTAAATAATTTACGTTTGCTCGGATGGGAATTTAAATTTGTTTTGGGAATTTAAAACACGTCGCTCGCGCTCAGCAATTTTATTCGGCAAAACATTGAAATGCGACGTTTAAAATCAAATCAACCGAACGTATTCATTCTAGTCGGCTAAAACTAGTATTTGATTCGGCGCATGTAAAATGCGGCGTTTAAACCAGGCTTTATATAGCCCCTCGTTGTTTCAGTATTGTTGAGTCCAATTCTGATATATGGTCTGTTTTGTTTTCAACATCGCAATCATTCAGAATATTCATTCAGTATATTTTACATTACAATGTAACTTATGTAAGTCTGTCAACATTCGCGGCCGAGCGACCGTCGAGTCGTTCGGTAAACATATTTGTAAGTCAAATTTGCGTTGAGTCTGTTTTATCTTCAGTCAAGCCATCATTGGATAAATGTATTTGTGTTTGGTCCTTTTAGTTTTGAAAATTCGTGGTGCCTAGCAGGGAATATTTAGTTGTCTTTTCGTTGATGGAAATAAACAACTTTCACTTCAAGTCCCTCATTTGTGATTGGTCCAAAGTGCACGAACTCCGATTCTTATGTTCTGAGCTCCTCTTGTGATTGGCTGAAAAAGGTTGGGTGGCCCGGTTGAGTTCGTTACACTGTAACTAAGGCCCCATCCACACTAATCCGTTTTCAAACGAAAACGGAGCTGTTTTGCTCCGGATACGGCTATCGTCCACACTACAACGCCGAAAACGATCACCGAAAACGGAGCCATTCGAAAACGCTCTCCAGAGTGGAGCGATTTGAAAACGATGCTTTTTGAAAACGTTGTTTTCTAGTGTGGACGGAGAAAACGATGCTATCTGCAAACGGTGACGTCATCAAATTAGACACGACGGGGCGCCAGACCACTCGACCGTGAGTATCAAGAATGGCGCCAATTTCGCGGGCCGATATATTAAAATGCGCATGCGTCGAGTTCATTTCAGCATGCGCACTGAGGGTATAAAAGCGTTTTCAAAACGGATACGCCGTTGTAGTGTGGACGGGCGAAAACGATACGAAAACGATAAGTGTGGACGTAAATCTTTTTGAAAACGGAGCAAAACAGCTCCGTTTTCGTTTGAAAACGGATTAGTGTGGACGGGGCCTAAGATTCTCGCTATATATACAATAAAAATTCATTTTTAGTCGACGTTGTCTTTGGCGTCGTCGCCGAAGTAGCTTCTTAAAGTCCCTATTTTCCACGACAGGACTGACTGTCACATCAGTGTAAGCACCAGCACAAGAAATAAGAAAACCTTTCTTTCTTCCTTTTTGTTTATCGGGTGTAAACCGCGCGGTGAAAATGCAGTCAACTCTTTGATTACCGGAAGAGCGTGGCGTGACTTGGCAAAAGCGAAACAGTTTCAATATATGATGTGAGTTGTTAATTTATGTTCATTAGAAATTTAGCAATGTATCACAGTCATCGGTTATCGTGGTTAGTCTTTCTAAGTGTTAAACGTCGAAAAAGAATGAAAATTTCTTCACGCCATTGACAGCTTATATTGCAGGCTGTTTCTCACCTGTTTTCACTGGGCTGTGTTAACACACCGAAGAGTCCTTCACAACCTGAAATGTAGCTACAACTACTATGTGCTCTTCCTTCCTGCTTGCACCATATGGACTATTTTTCCTAAAGTTTACTGTCCTACTTGCTTACTCGCTCTCTTATTTTGGTCATGGGTCCCTGTTTTGGTTTGCTGTTATTATTTGCCTTAATTAAGTTGATTGTCTAATCCGTTGACTTTGTTCATTTTTCCTCGTCTTACTTAAGTTCTCTTGAGTTGCTTGTCTTACTTGAGTTTTCTTGTGTTATCTGGCTGAAGTTTCTTGTCTGCTTACTTTAGTTCCTTGTCTTACTCAGTTGCGTTTAATTCTTGCCTAACTTGTGTTGCTTGGGCGGTTTGTAGGAGTTCCTTGGGTTTGTAGGAGTTCCTTGGAGACATAGACATAGCAATTTTTCTTGCACAATTCTGTCCACGGGGGAAAGGTGCAACTGATGTTGACCCTATATGAAGCACCATTCCATAGAGACAAGGCCAGACCACATCTCCGGGATCGGTTCCTACTCTTCTCGTGATAAGGTGTGAGGACTCTAACGTAAGGATGCAGGAGACGGGAGCTACGTTTAGAGTCCTTATCGAGAAGACTGGAACTTGCTAACCATTGCATGATGTACATCATGCAATGGTAGCAAGTCCAGTCTCTCGATCAAGGACTATAAACCGTCAGCCCCTCAGTCCTCCTGCAGTCTTACGTGAGAGTCCTCACTAGCCTTATCCGAGAAGAGTAGGAACCGATCCCGGAGATGTGGTCTGGCCTTGTCTCTATGGAATGGTGCTTCATATAGGGTCAACATCAGTTGCACCTTTCCCCCGTGGACAGAATTGTGCAAGAAAAATTGCTATGTCTATGTCTCCAAGGAACTCCTACAAACCCAAGGAACTCCTACAAACCGCCCAAGCAACACAAGTTAGGCAAGAATTAAACGCAACTGAGTAAGACAAGGAACTAAAGTAAGCAGACAAGAAACTTCAGCCAGATAACACAAGAAAACTCAAGTAAGACAAGCAACTCAAGAGAACTTAAGTAAGACGAGGAAAAATGAACAAAGTCAACGGATTAGACAATCAACTTAATTAAGGCAAATAATAACAGCAAACCAAAACAGGGACCCATGACCAAAATAAGAGAGCGAGTAAGCAAGTAGGACAGTAAACTTTAGGAAAAATAGTCCATATGGTGCAAGCAGGAAGGAAGAGCACATAGTAGTTGTAGCTACATTTCAGGTTGTGAAGGACTCTTCGGTGTGTTAACACAGCCCAGTGAAAACAGGTGAGAAACAGCCTGCAATATAAGCTGTCAATGGCGTGAAGAAATTTTCATTCTTTTTCGACGTTTAACACTTAGAAAGACTAACCACGATAACCGATGACTGTGATACATTGCTAAATTTCTAATGAACATAAATTAACAACTCACATCATATATTGAAACTGTTTCGCTTTTGCCAAGTCACGCCACGCTCTTCCGGTAATCAAAGAGTTGACTGCATTTTCACCGCGCGGTTTACACCCGATAAACAAAAAGGAAGAAAGAAAGGTTTTCTTATTTCTTGTGCTGGTGCTTACACTGATGTGACAGTCAGTCCTGTCGTGGAAAATAGGGACTTTAAGAAGCTACTTCGGCGACGACGCCAAAGACAACGTCGACTAAAAATGAATTTTTATTGTATATATAGCGAGAATCTTAGGCCCCGTCCACACTAATCCGTTTTCAAACGAAAACGGAGCTGTTTTGCTCCGTTTTCAAAAAGATTTACGTCCACACTTATCGTTTTCGTATCGTTTTCGCCCGTCCACACTACAACGGCGTATCCGTTTTGAAAACGCTTTTATACCCTCAGTGCGCATGCTGAAATGAACTCGACGCATGCGCATTTTAATATATCGGCCCGCGAAATTGGCGCCATTCTTGATACTCACGGTCGAGTGGTCTGGCGCCCCGTCGTGTCTAATTTGATGACGTCACCGTTTGCAGATAGCATCGTTTTCTCCGTCCACACTAGAAAACAACGTTTTCAAAAAGCATCGTTTTCAAATCGCTCCACTCTGGAGAGCGTTTTCGAATGGCTCCGTTTTCGGTGATCGTTTTCGGCGTTGTAGTGTGGACGATAGCCGTATCCGGAGCAAAACAGCTCCGTTTTCGTTTGAAAACGGATTAGTGTGGATGGGGCCTTAGTTACAGTGTAACGAACTCAACCGGGCCACCCAACCTTTTTCAGCCAATCACAAGAGGAGCTCAGAACATAAGAATCGGAGTTCGTGCACTTTGGACCAATCACAAATGAGGGACTTGAAGTGAAAAGTTGTTTATTTCCATCAACGAAAAAGACAACTAAATATTCCCTGCTAGGCACCACGAATTTTCAAAACTAAAAGGACCAAACACAAATACATTTATCCAATGATGGCTTGACTGAAGATAAAACAGACTCAACGCAAATTTGACTTACAAATATGTTTACCGAACGACTCGACGGTCGCTCGGCCGCGAATGTTGACAGACTTACATAAGTTACATTGTAATGTAAAATATACTGAATGAATATTCTGAATGATTGCGATGTTGAAAACAAAACAGACCATATATCAGAATTGGACTCAACAATACTGAAACAACGAGGGGCTATATAAAGCCTGGTTTAAACGCCGCATTTTACATGCGCCGAATCAAATACTAGTTTTAGCCGACTAGAATGAATACGTTCGGTTGATTTGATTTAAACGTCGCATTTCAATGTTTTGCCGAATAAAATTGCTGAGCGCGAGCGACGTGTTTTAAATTCCCAAAACAAATTTAAATTCCCATCCGAGCAAACGTAAATTATTTAACATAATTTGAATTCAATAGCGAAGCGCGCGAGTGACGTCATGACTCAGACAAGACTCAGACAAACAAACTGGAATGGTGGATGATTTTGAAGATTTCTTTAAGAGCAAAAGCCGGTGTTCCTTAAACACTTGTGAAACAAAAATTTCGCTTATATTCCCTGTATTTCCCTCAGAACAAGCTTATGTCGACTGAGTCTCGCGGGGAATTCGGTGATTTGCATTCTATTTTTAGACTTCGCGCGCTTCGCTATTCGGCACATGTAAAATACGGCGTTTAAATCAACTGTCGAATTTCAGTCGTATATTCGACTGGACCAGTCGAATATTCGACTGGCTCGCACCGAATTGAAATATGTCGCATTTTATTGATTTAGACGTCGCATTTTACATGCACTTAATTGGCAATTCGATTCCGCGCATGTAAAATATTTTCGAGTTGCCTGTTATAACAGATCGCCAGCAGTTGACGTGAAGGTCGACACTGAAACACAGTTTCATGGCCAGCCACAATTTTGAAGGCCGATGAGTTTTTACAACTGTAACATTAATTCAAACAGAATTATTCTCATCCTAACTACATATTACAGGGCATTATGTGTTGGTAATCATACGGTTTCGAGTTTAATTTGGAATCAATTTGCGCGCGTGAGTTTTTCAAAAAGCTGAAATTCTAACGAGCCGCTTCATTTACAGTCTTGAATTTTTTGCTGTTCTGCATGTAAGCTTAAGTCATCGGGGAAAAATAAAACGCTGATTTAATGGATATGTTTAATTCTCGCCATGTATACAAAAAACAAATTACAGCATAGAAAGTGCTTTGTACGGATTTTTATTCACTCGTTGCAAAACTTTGAAAACTCCCTCGTTCGCTGCGCTCACTCGTTCGTTTTGCAAAGTTTTGCAACTCGTGAATAAAAATCCGTACGTCGCACTTTCTATGAAGTAATCTATTTATATTTTACCAGCGAATCTCGGGATACTCGTAAGTTATTTACTTTGTTTGTCATTGTCAAAGCTATCACGAAACCTAATCTGGGACACAGCGATAAATTTGAAATAAAATTTTAAAATATTAACCGTCGTAGCTCACGTTCTCCTGGCAACGCAGAATTTGGTCATTTCACGTTGTTTTTTTTGCAGAGGGCGGCAAAGAAAGTTCTGCTCATTAAACCTTTTGTTTAGCCACGTTCCCGTTGCCGTTACCGTCGTGGTTTTCTTAAATTCCAGCGCCGTAGCTAGTAACAGGCCAACCGAGGCACTTGGCTCTGTCATTTCTTTGGCTTTTGTTGTTTATAGTACCTAATACCTAGGAAGAGAACTCAACCATGGACTGATTGCCTCAGTCATAAGTTATTCATAGACATTGCCTCAGTCAAAATTTTTTCTGGCTACGGCCCTGAATTCTCCATAAAAAGAGGAACGACACTGTTCTTCGCTCGCGTGTTTGCTTTATTATGCAATCAGTCGGGGAATCAGATATCTGCTTTTGTCGATATTATAAATGTTATAAATGTCGATAGTATAAATGTTATTGTGTTTTGAATGCATTGTCTTTCAATGAAAACTAGAATCGATTCGGGTGCCAAAATTTAAATACATCTCGAACGAGAACTGAATTGCAAAAGAAACTGAACAGCGACGACTGCCCATATCCCCTGAGGCTATTAATTAAAGCAACAGTCACAGGTGCTTTCTATAAGTGTATGCGACGCATACATGAGTCGTGAGCGTTTCTGGCGGTACGTGTTCAAGTTAACTAACCCAAACTTTTCAGAGCACTCGCTACACTAACTCGCCATCTTTGACAAAGTTAGTTGGAAGAAAGCTTCAGTACTTTCTCAAGTTGTCTAAAAGAAGCATAAGAAGCCAAGGAATACCCTTTTATTCGCCTCAAATGTTACGTTTTCTCCTGCTGTTACATAATCGTAGCCTGCGAACAGGCTCCCAGCGAGTTCGGAAAAAAAAAATTCGTTGGGCGAGTGGGAGTCGTGACTCCGCGAGCGAAGCGAGTGGGACGCGGGGGAGCCTGTAGACATTGTTTTCAATGTACCGTTCCGCCCCTTTGTGATTAGCCTGTTACATATCTGTCAAGGAGATAATTAAACCTGACAAATGTGATGGGTTTCCCCGCGCTGATGAATCGGCTTTTTATAACAATTTACCGTAATGATGGTAAATAAAGTAGACAGGCCAAACACGACTCGTACGAGAAAAGGAGAAAACTAGAGCCGTTAGATCGTGCTAGGCGGCAAGTTTTAAGAGGTCTACAATCAGAACTAAGCCGAACAATGGCATATACAACACACAACACAGTCGACAGACTTGCGCGTAATGAGTTAAATTTAAATCCTGTGGTACTAGAACAATCAAAGGAGAAATCAACCTATACATCGAGCTCCAGGAACATAAGCTCGATCAGATAGCTGCAAGAAACATTAGAATTTCTTTAGACAAGCCTTTAGCGTTCTCGAAGTAATGCTACGTCTCCGAAGGAAAACCAGGAGGGCAAATATATGACACCCGCGATAAGAATCTACCTACTGTACTTGCAAACAGTTCTAATCATAGCCGGGCCCGGCGTCACAATATTTATAGAATGCGGGTAAGCAACACGTTCACAGTAAATGTCATACATTGTATTTTATCCCTTAAAAGAAAATACTTGGAGACTTAAAAACAAATCTTGCAATAGAAATGAGCCAAAACAATACACCAACACATGGCAAATTATTCAAAGAAGCAACACGCAGATAACAGCGGAAATCATGCAGACCTATGACTTCTTAAATTTGCCGCCTAGCACGATCTAACGGCTCTAGTTTTTCTCCTTATAACACCATACGAAATGCCTTTCATAAAGAAGAGTGAAGCGACAAAAAGGTCGAAAGACCGAAAAATAAACGGCAAATCTACAAATGGCACGAACCGTTGGAGTCGTGTTTGGCCTGTCTATTTTATTTACCATCATAGACGCGGCAGCAATTGAAAAATTAGGCTCTTCTCGAAACCAGTCGGTAGAATTCCGAAAACATCGCGCTTCTACCCCACAGTTTCCAGTCATAACTTCTGCTCACGTTTCAAACCAGAGATATAACGAAAATGTTGCAACGAATTGCTCAAAGCTGCTTCAAATTCGTCGTCAGTGAACTGCACGCGGAAGCCGTTGTTGACAGTCTCGGCAAGAATTATGCTAATTTACAAGCAGTCGTCAAGATCCGTCAACTATTTATCTCAGAGCTGTCAACAGTCATCGATTCAACCAATCAGATCTTGATACCAGGAGCTGGTATCATGGAACGGCGGCATCAATGGAATGTCTACAGGCTCCCCTGCGGACTCCCTCCTCACCAGACCGCTCCCGGCTCGTCCCACTCGGTTATCTCGCCCTAAACCCAACCGAACCGGGAGCCTGTTCGCAGGCTACATAATCGAGGTCAGTCAGTAGTGGTAAAGTGAGATCAAACCCTGCGTCTTATCAGACATGGTTTTGTAGAATAACATTTAACGTGTCTCTCCGTTTGTTTGCATGTTCTTTCGCTCGTTTGGATGCTCAGTTCTTGGCAGGTCCGCAATGGTTAACTTGAAAGCTCAACATCAATCACAAAATAACGTGTGTTGCTTTCTTAGGACGGAACTGTGAGAATATCAGTCCACAGTCTCTCGTACCTATTAATGCCCTTGATAATGTTAAGTATAATGCGGCCCTTGTGTTGTGCTGATAAGATATATGTGCGTACCTCGAACTCGATTGACGAGCAGTAAAAGGGGTGTATTACATGTTACGTAATTGCAGACCGAGAAGAACGCTACAAGAACGCTACAAGAACATAGAACAGCATTCTTGTACGACAGTCGACTGTCGCTTGTGCAACAAGCGATGGAACGCTTTGTTTGCAGGCTCTACAGAGTTGAATAGGTAAACCGTTTTGTTACATTGACAAGCAGTTAAGAGAAGCTGCAGTTAGTCTAGCGACCCAATATAATGGGCTTGGCATTATAATAAATAGAATACTCTACCTACAACTATTCTTAATTGCTTGGAAGTGAAACAGATAAACCATTCACGTATCATTGTAAACTGAAGCTGACAAAGAGGTATCTCACCTTACGAAGACTTCGAATGAAGTTCAGCTTCCTACTGTTGAGTGTTTGTGCGGCTTTCCACCTTACTCATTTATTTATATCCATAAGAGCTAAGCGCTGGTCACGTGATCTACTGGGTTGAGTGTGGCGCGGAGAGTTTACCGCCTTTTTTCCTCACTGCTTTTAGGTCTCAAGGTTACCTCGTTTTTAATTTTGAGCTTGTTGTTGAGTTCTGTATCTATCACTATTTTATTTCCTGTGTCAAAATCTAGCTTCTCTGAAATTCGTGTCACAGGGCAACTTGAACGACTAGCAGATTTGCACGCTGTCGTCATGTGACTACAACTACCAAACTTCCTTTATTTCTTTTCTTTACTATTTAAATATTGCATCCCTAATTGCCCTAATTAAGAAAGCAACACATATCTTCATTATGACATGTTACCAGGGAAAACGCCCTGGGAACGAGGTTGGAGACTTGATGTCTCCCGAGAATTACAGCACTTGAGATATGTTCCACCAACAGATTTTTATTGGACAAGTTTGAGTCGAATTGGCATAAGGTTTTATCATAAATAAGCTATTAGTGGTTTGCTTTTCAATTACTTATGAATGGATTCTTGGGTGAAAAGGTTAACTTTTATATCATAAAACTTGATTTAAAGTTGACTTTTATTGATGAACGTTAAGTTTTACCTTATAACTTAAACGGCAGATTTGATTAGCCTTGCTACTCTGTGACTTAAGAAAGTGGATTTTCATCAAATGACAAGAAAGTCTTTGATTTATGCAATCACATTTTATTCTGAAGCAGTTGTCAATTAAAGGGGCTACGTCACGGTAATTTGAGTTATTTTGACCATCGACAAAATCAGTTAACTTGAAATTGAAGGAAACCTGAAAATAATGCTTCACAAAGATGGAAAAGCGACAAAGAGATAATAATAAAGCATTAAGGAACAAGGATGGTTAAGGATGAAGAAGATTGACACGGATTATAAACAACGAGATTGAAAAATTTAGGCTAAATTTTTCAAACCGTTTAACCGGACGTAGCTCCTTTAAGTGTCGA
>JAHPZR010041424.1:2500-15577 GCA_019787425.1 Platygyra sinensis | reverse complement strand
TCGGTCAAGATGCTGGTCTTGATGGGAAAAACTAGACGACTGTCAGTATTGATTTCAGTTAATTTTATATATATAATCAAATTCATGAATTCAGTATTTCCCATTCCTTGTGATTCACAGCCATGTAATAAAATGATTTATTAGCCTAACATGCGTTTTATGGGAACTTTGGTGCTGACTAGGCCTTAACAGGCTAATTTAATCTTATTTGAATAACTTGAATATGCAAAAAAAGTTTTTTCACTCATATTATATCAAAGTTATTATCACTATGCTACATTTGACTTCGTGAATTTATCCATTTGCAAACAATTTTAATTTAGTAATATACTTATGATCTTGAATAGATGAAGACATTATACAGTCATGTAGCTCTTAATCATTTTATTATTTACAAATTAGATAGAACTGATTATGACATGGTTTCGCACAATCTTAAAGGAAGCAAAAGGCAAAACAATTAGTGACTTGTAGAGAATAGTTTTCATGTTCACGAGCTAAGTTTAGGTTTTACTTTTTTCTCAGCCATTGTCAGATTTTTATCGTTATTTATAGACAGGAGGGAGGGGGTGTCTCCAGGCAAACAGTGGTTTAGCCATAACTACCAGTGTGACGTCACGTCATACACCGGTGATTTTCGATATGGCGGCCTATTTATTTTGGTTTCGTTAACTGAAAGATATGTGGAAATTTCTAACTTTTTGATGATTCGATTACTTTGTTCAATGTTACCCAGGATCAAAATATATGAAAGACTTCTTTGTAGTAATTTTCGGTAGGATAAGTTATTCGAAAGCCTCATATTTTGAGTAGAAACATACTAACAAGTGGCCGAGGCGTCGACAAAGTTTAATGGATTGACAACGTTTCCCCGGAGAACCCCGCAGAAATGCGGAGATGTCCTGATCCCAGAATAGGAGGTTTGGTACATGATATATTAAGTTTGCTCTGTGCTGATAATTACAGTGAGGACACTCGAACCGTGAACACTTGATATTTGTTCGCACATTTTTTTTAGTAACTAGAGAATGCGGGCTCGACCTTTTGATAAGAGTATTTAATGTTTTTACACTTACAAAATGAGAAACATGTAACACTATACATCATAAGCAGAGCCATTATTTCTTAATTGTCAAAAAAAAATTGTACAGAAAAATGTCAAGTGTTCACGGTTCGAGTGTCCTTACTGTAAGTCTTCAGTGCTTATGGTTTGTCTCAACAATCCCTTCAAAGTTAATGGCATTTGGAGAAGAAGGGCTAAGCCTCGGAATACGCGGCCACTATTGCGTGACAATGAATGCTTGCTCACGTAGTCCCGTAGTAAATAAATATTTGCATATGGAAACAAAAGAGAAAACTTAATGTATACACGAAACAAGCGTGCTACACATGAATATGCCTCGTTCTAAAATCCATCAGCCGAAACAAGCGCGCTACACATGAAAATACTTCGTTCTATAATCCATGAGCCGAAACCCGGAGTTTTAATATTCATCTTTTCCACTGCGGGAATGCGGGAGCAATAGTTTTACTCGTCTTACTTTCATAGCAATAGTTTTACTCGCCTTACGTTCATCAACCCATAAAATACAACACCACTGGGGGACGAGGGGAGCAAGCGTTTAATGTCACGCAATCGTAAACACAGACACTACTGACCTTTCACCAATCCAACAAAGTACAACACGCGAGAGTACACCCTCGCACTCAAAAGGATTGTTGAGCAAAATGACTCATCACATTGAGAAAAACTAACAATGGCTAGAAAGTTATATCAAAAACAAACAAAACCTCCTATTATGAGGTACCTCTATTGAAAACTTGAAGAGAAAACGGCGGGCGTTTTGGGTGGCCTTTACTTGACCGGAAGTCAAGATGGCGGTCACCCCAACTGACCCGATTTGTTTTCAATAAAATTTGGAACCAAAACGCACACAAAACAACAAACGGTTGTACTCACAGACATCCACTACAAAGCTTTGCACACTTGTGCCAAATTAGTGAATAATAGAGCAATAATAGCTTGTATTATCCTTTTATTTGTTTGAATTCAATGGAGTCCCGACGCCAAATCTGGGCAAGCCGAGCGAAGCTTCGACTTGTTGCCATGTGACGTCACACTGGCAGTGATGAGTCGGTCTCTGACAGATACTCGAAAACAATAGAGTCATCCCCTCCCTCACCCCGTTGTTTATAGAAATTGTCGTTGAACGTAGCTTAACTTGCTTTGTTTTAAAGTACTCACTGATTAGGCCTTGCGTATAGTTTGAAAATTTGTCTTACTTGTTCGTGAAACGTTCCCATTATTATTTCTAAATACGATTGTTTCACTTGTTTTATGCCAGGGGAATATCTTGGAGGATGAAACAGCAATCAAGATTCTCTCTTCATCTAAAATTCTCTCTGAGGAAATCTCCGCAAAGCAGGTACATAAATAAATAGAAGTTGGTACCGATTGTTGTATATGTAACTAGGTATCAAATGAAAGTGTTTTCCATTGAATGCTTGTTCACAGAAACTTATCATGCCATGTTCACTACTTGGCTTTCACGTGATATTCATGCTGGGTAAACTCCGTTGTCCCTGTTCCTTGCATGACATTCGTTCCAGATCCCGCGCATAAATCTCCAATACAGTTAGTTCCAGATCCTTCATGGTCGGCGCTTGACAAATGAGGACAATGTCTCCGAGAGCCTCTTAAAGCCTATTGATCTTCCTTTGGTAGTGGTCATGCAAATATATACATATTTTTCTTTTTCACATCTTCAAATTTTGAAGTACGTAGGACCCGTTAACATCATAAAAGGCACTACCCTTGGTGAAGAAATTTAAGGGTCATTGCAATTTCAATGTATTAATAAACCGCCCGTGACCGTGATATTAACGGTAAATGTTCCTAAGGTTATTTTGTTCATGACGTTTTGGTTGTTATGACGAGAAAAGGGTTACACGAAAATCAACAACACAGTCAGTGTCGTAGCTTAGTCGTATATCAAAAAAGATCTTCTGTAATCTGCGTTTTTTTTTCACGAAATGTTCGCTTGCATAATACTGGCAACTCCACCAGCCACACTTAGTAGCAGAAGCCCGGCTTTCCGTAGATTTCATCCTGACTCGAACGCCTTACGCCGCATAACATGTACAATGGTTTGCAGCTGTACCATCGGAAAGAGACTTTTTAGTGCATTTTTAAGTTGTTTAGTTTTATCATTTTGAGAAAATGAATTAAATGTATATGGGGTAATTTTGATATCATGGTCCTAAATAATTTTTGATGTAGATAGGCGCGATCTTTTGATGTAGCTAAGAGATCTCTGGCAGGTATTCTTTTCTTATTTGAAAGTCCAAAATGTTCACATTTGAGATTGTCATTTAGGTTTTCACGAATTGGCCTCGTTTTTCATGGCCTGGCACTTGCACCTGCGTCGTTTTGTTTAGGTTTTATTTCATTGTTTTGACAAACTTCAACACCCACGTGTCACTAGTTCTCATTTAAAGTTTAGTCAAAAGATTCTGAAAGAGCGATTTGTGAAATTCGTCTGTTTTACTTGGAGCAAAAAAGACGAAATGACACGCATTCTTGAGATTGTGGAACTTTTCGTTCTCCTCCTTTCACTTTAGTCTGTCTCGCTCTGTCAGTCGTCTACAACATCACTCGCCTGTGAATCAAAAGTAACCTCATTACCAGTCATCTCCTTGTTAAGAGTAGAAGGGGAGAGTCTAGGAGGGAAACTGGGATACGTTGTTCCATTTTCAGTAGTTGAAAAAACACGAATATTTTATCACTCCAACTTAACCATATTATTCATACAGTGTTTGCTATCCGTTATTCAAGTTTAGCTTTTTTATTTATTTGTTTTCGAGCTGTGCCTTACTGCTGGTAAAACTGCCAACATGCAGCAGCTTTTGTCGCACATGCTAAGTAGTGCAAAACATGAAATTGTCATCAATATGCAGGTGTGCCTTGGACTAATATACACAACTGGCTTTTTGTTTTAAATCGCTCTTAAATTGCAATGTCTAGTTGTTTTGGGGGTCTTATGCTTTGCATACAGACCCCTAAGTCAGAGGCAAATCTTTTGTGTCAGTCAGTGGATCACTTTGAGGACGAGATGACACGTGACAGATCTCCGAGAGTAGGCAGGTAGACTGGGTACTAGTGTTTTCCAGTTGTTTCGCCGGCCATTTCTTCGAGCGTGTTGTCGTTGTGTATTGAATTGCCGCCGTTTTCCCTGTGTTGGGAAAATTTTGAAGAGCGTTCCGTCGCAGATTAATGGTACTTGTTCAAGGTAAGTTATGTCCTATTTCAAAATTGCTCTTTCGTGCTGTTTATGATTGGTTTTCTTTCTTTCATTTCGAAACTTAACTGCACTGCTTTGCCATGTTTGCTCTTTGTTATTTCATTCAGGTGTTGCTGAGTGAAGTTTCCTCGGCACTACATGAGTTTTTTACTCTCACAAGGCAACATATCTAGACTCGCCTTGTGTTTAGTGCGGATTGAACAGAAGCTAAGACGTTTTCGCAAGCCCAAATTCATTGGTTTGAAATCCGGTGCGAGCTGCAAGTATCTCGCGAGTATCTCACAAGCCAGTATTTATCGGATTGAACTATGACAGTGGGTTACACCTCAAACTGAAAGAGTTATTGTACTCTCAAAAATACTCGCATTGAATAAGAGTCTTGCACTTCTGTTGTCTGTTATTAGTCGCCAGTATGGGAAAACAACCGAACAATACCGGTAAGGGATCGGCTGTCACAACAATTTTGTCAAAGCCAAGGATGCTTTTTAATTTTCACGGGTGCGAGTTACGATTTTGGAATATGATGCTTATGATGTTTTACTTACATTTAAATGTGTATTACTTGCCAACATTAATAGACGTTGTTGGACATTACAAGTTGTGGAATGCGGTGATGTTTTGGTTAAACACAAATTATGTGCTACAGTGTTTACATCTCAATGCTTATATTGCCTGATATGAAATGCAGGTTAATGAGATTCATGCTCTTTATGATAAGCATAAAAAGAATCATATTCTTTATTCTCTATGAGCATCTAAGTAACATTTTTAGTTGTATCTTGTTAAAGTGGTTGGTTTTAGAAATATATATATAATTCATACATATTATTTTATTTTATGGTATACAGGCTCCTGTTGATACCAGTCATGTGACTGAAGGGGTCATCCTGTTTAAATATTAACTTTTTTTAATTTTTGCTATTTTTAAGTCTCCTCTTAACTAAAAGGTCACCAAACAATACATAATTCTGTCAAATTTAAAGTAATATCAAAATGACACTTTGTGATGCTTATTCATAAAGTGCAGTGAATCTCATCAGCCTACATTTCTGGACATAACTGTATAAGGGGAGCAAACGATGTGGAGGAAAATCCAGGTCTTACAATATTTGATGTCATTGATCCAACAACCACTGCGTCTGCTAACTTTAGTTTTGTAATGTCCATAACAACGTTTACAACAAAGATATTGACAGCTTTTGAGAATGAAATCAGAGGATCTTTTCCACTGATAGTTAAGTACCATGTGATGAATACTTGCACAAATTTTAAACAAAAACTGCTTAAGAGAAGATGTCAGAAAAAGTTTTATTTCCAAAAATTTGCCCTCTGAATGTAATGTCTGTTATGTGGAATTACCAATATTCTCCCTTCTTACACGAAAGCCTTCAATTATTATTAGAGATAAAGGTAAACTGGCCATACATTTTCCACTTAAAAATTGTAATGACTTGACTACCTTCTCACTTGTAGCAGTTCAACTCCCAGATGCTGATATTTTAGAACATCATTCCAACCGAAAGGAATAAAACTAAGCATAAGACCCCAAGTACGCATTGCGGACCTATTTTTCTGTTTAGGACGTGTTCCGAGTTATTCCTCTGGCTATGGCTCTTCATTCAGTGGTGTTCTTGACAGCATGCCAGTTACCGCGTCTAAAGAGTCAAATTAAAGATAACAATAACAACATATGGCCTGTTTAATAAACCTAATACAAAGGTGACTGACGTTTTAATTATCTCTGGCTTTATTGTGATCAATAAAGCCCGCCCAGCAGTGTTTGCTTAACATCAAACATCGCGGATCGATTAGTTTTCTATCTTGAAAATTTGACTGAACTGTGTTATACTCGAACGCAGCACTTAAGAGTGCCATCTCTGGGAGTATTTACGGATTCCTTTACTACGCATCAGAAAGCAAACCAACAGTGATCCAACCGACGTGTGGCACCGAGAAAGCGGAAAATTTCCTCACGTTGTAAGACATGTGGTAAGTGAAACGCTCTGTGTGTTACAGAACCTTGAGTTGACGTCATGAGCAAATCAACTTGTGAATTACTGCTGCTGTTCTTCCCGAAAATCTCCGAGTTTGAAGACCTTCATTCGACGTACGTCGCTAATTGTGTTTTCGATAGCTTCGTTTGCTATACTGCCATCATGTTAAACATTGTAACAATCTACGCGATACGAAGGACCTCTTCCTTGCCAAAAACTTTAAAAACATTGCTCCTGAGTCTTGCTGTTTCTGATGTTGGTGTTGGTTTATTGGGTCAACCATTATACATCTCACTTCTGGTCATGTGGCTACAACAAATCGACCCTGTCTGTAATACATACAAGACTTCTTCTATGGTCTCTGTTTCGTTTTGTCTAGCTTCGTTCTTAGGTGTTGTGGCTGTAAGTGTAGACAGGTTCTTAGCTATTCATCTTCATCTCAGATATCAGGAACTTGTGACTCACAAACGTGTTGTTGCTGTGGTGATCGTAATATGGGTGTTGAGTGTATTTCTTTCTTCGATGATTTTGTGGGTTCCATTCTCTATTAGCAGTGGTCTTGTAATAATTGTTGGAGGTGTTGGTTTTTTTGTCACAGTGGTGGTTTACATCAGGATTTATTTCGCCGTACAACGCCACAAGAATCAGATTCATGTTCTGCAAGTACAACAAGCAGCACGGAATAATGAAATAGCAAATTTAACCAGCGTTGTTAAATCTGCATTTGGTATATTCTACGTGTTTCTCTTGTTTCTAATTTGCTATTTGCCTTTCTATATTGTTTTGGCTGTATATGAAATCAGCGGCCCAAGTATTCCTATTAAAAAGGTTCTTCTTTCCTCCTTGACTCTTGCATATCTTAATTCGTCTTTGAATCCTGTAATGTACTGCTGGAAGATGAGACACATTAGACACTCTGTCATGAACATACTGTGGAACATGTCTTGGTTCAGGAATGGCACCTCTCACTAATCCCTTGGCTGTTCATGCGACACCATGATTCCCTACATTCAGTGCTGTCGTTGTTAATCAACGCTCTCTGTACATAACGGCGAGGAACACCATTAGTCTGTGAAAACGCATTTACGAAAACGTATTTACATTAAGAAGTAATGTAGTATTGAAGTAATAACAACGAAAAGGTATTCTGATAGCAAGTAATTTCTTACACTCTGCAGTTGGTGTCATTTTTTGCATTGAGAAACTAAACAAGAAAGAGTAGACAGAACGAAAAAGGATTAAGGAACCCAGTTTTCTCGTAATGTTTGTATGTGTTTTTAGTGGCAAAGAAACTGAATGTTGTGCATGGAATGTTTTGCGCGTTATATTTGTTGTGCGTTGCTCCAGGAAGTCTCTTTTGCAGGCTTCACCAAACAAGCCTCGACTTTGCTGTGTGCTATTGTAAAGCAACCAGGAAGCCGCGTGGAGCATGAAAGAAGTGTACGGGGGAAACACTATAGATGTAGTCGAGTGTTTTTCCTTACTTCGAGTACTCTACCGCTTCCTAAGTGTTTTACAACAGAACATAATACAGTCGAGGCTTCTTTCTTTGTTTTTTGATAAAGATTGCATTAATTTCCCCACGCATTCAGCTTAGTATTTTCAAACCAAATTTTATTACCCAAACGAGGGAGAGTGGCGTCAGCGTGCACCTGTTTTGTTATAAAGCCCGCTAAAATGAGCCAATCACAATCCTTGTCAGAATTGCTCAAATAACTTGACTGGCGAACGAGACAACAGCTGTCAATCACAAACTGGGCATCAGCTAAGCTTTCAATTTCAAGTGGCTTTCGAGAGAACAACGATCGCTTCAAAGTTCGCTTTTTTAATAGTTTAATTTAACAATAAGGACCAATAAATCTAGTCCAAAGAAATCCGGCTGCATTGTGGCTCAAGAAAACGTGCACTTATCCAATGGGAATTACTGTATAAAAAGCTCAAAGCTTGCAGATGAAACTGCGAAGTCCTGAAAGGAGCGACAGTTATTTACGGCTTGCAGCAAGATTGCCCGAACGAGCGTCAAACCTGGAAAGATAAGACTGCTCCCACCGGTTCTACTCCGAGTAAAAGAGACAATATCACAGCAAGCCTTCAACTAATCACTCGTCTAATGAGCATTGTAATTGTTGAATTTGACTTCGCTAAGATGACCGGAGGTCGCTATTTAGCGAACGAGCGCTGCGACTCGCCATATAAGTGTTGTTTGAGCATTTTTACAAATGTAAAGGTTCTCATCATAAACAGAGACAGCTCAAGTAGCGTTTTTGTCGTTGTTATACTTTTAAAGGAGAATATCTACCTTCGTAACGAATATAATATTTTTTGTCGAAGCATTCTCTAGGTTGGAAATTTGTTTATTTTGCTTCGCCAAAATTTTAAAATTAGACTCCAGTTGTCAAAATACCGGAAAAGAATACATTGCTTTTTGTTTGTCGCTTTCGCAGAGGAGACCAAGTGTTCTGTCTTCCCCTGCTTAAAGAAATTCTTCATGTGATTCTCTGGTGATTTCTTTAATATTGCTGAATTGTTCTTGAAATGTGCTTGAATGGTCTCTGAACCATGTATGGAAGTGTGCTATCGATTAACAATTATACAATAACCCAAGTTATTCTCGCTTTTTGGTTGGTTCTCGACCATGATCTATTAGAGGACAGATGCGCGATTGACGTCATCATTACAAAGTTTACTTTACGTGACTGGGCAAAAGATAAGGTAAAAAAAGTCTTGCCGAGGCAATGAACAGGTTCAAGAAACCAGAAGAAGAAAGAAAAGCCTTTTCTTTTAGAAAATGATCCAGAAAAATTTTTTTCGAGCAGTCTCAGTCGGCGGTCGAGCGAGACTAAACCACGCGCAAAATTGGTCTTGGTAAGCCGAGAACGGCATTGCTTGATCTCGAATTTAACAACCCCAATAAACAAATTGTTTCTGAGATTAATTTATTTAAACTAGTAGTAATCAAAGATTATGAGTGCGTTCGACGCCGTATAGCAACTTTAATACAGATACCTTAATGATTTCCCCATCTGACTTTTAACCTCTGTCTATTGTAAAATCAACATTTTTTTCATCAACAACCGGGGTTTTACATAAAGATAGTTCAGTGGCAAAGTCCATGCCATTCTGATCGAACAGGTCCAGGTGCAAACTACGTTGCGTGACGGCGCCAATTTTCGTACACACTTAAGTTAAAAGGACTAAAACATTTAGATCAGCCTTCAAATTTCGTGCTAAATATTGTCACATTAACTTGTAATGTTTAAGCGTAAAAGCTAATTTGTAAAAGTATATTTTTACGAACATATTCTGGGCAGGAAGTTCAAATATAAGTAAAAAATTGCCATCGCGTGCTCGCGTTCATCGTAAACAAACTCGGTGCGACTAATTCGAGAATTTCCCCTGGCCTGATTATTAAAGTAGACAGTGTTTACATTTCCGTTCCGTGGTTCAGGTTCACTCTTATGGACCCTGCCCTCAGAGTACTCTTCCACCGATTCCAAACAATATTCGACCGCATAAGACTGACCTTTTCTGTTGTGGCTGGAAATAAATCAACAAATGCAATCAAATACAGCTGTTTCCACGGTTAACATCCCAAAGCCTAGGATCGTGTTCGTGAACATATCATATGCTCACGAACACGATCGCCTAGGCTTTGTTTATTTTAGCAAAATAAACAAGGAAGCAGAGTCCAGAATTCGACAAGAAAGCACACCAAACGCGAAGAGAAGGTCAAACTCAACAAGGAAGTACACCAGGACACGAGGCAAACGTGAAACTGACTCCTGGTAGAAACAAAGCACATGGCAACCTCGTTCAGGAGGCGGAGAAGGGAGAGCCTGAGAACGAGGTTGAGCACATGTTCCCTGAAAATTACGTCATTTTCCCTGAATAATTTCGCCCCTGAGGAATTCTTCGGGGGGCCAAATCCGTGTCGATGAAGCCCTCAAAATTCTCGAATCGACCGCACTATGAAGGCGTTCTCCTTTGTCGAACGCCCAAAAATCATATTTTCGACCAGTGTTCAAAAAACAATTTGGACACACTGATGACGTCAGGTAATGAAACATCAAAACATACTCTTAAAATCGGTTAAAATAGACACATAAACCTTGCCTTTCGATGCGAATGTTCCTTGTCCGTTTTCAGGGCCCAGCAGCGAGTTAAGTATAAGCTAACTACAGCTCCACGGCGACAGGATCGCCAGCTAAAATGTGTTCCGACACTATATCAAACTGATCATGTTTGAGAATCACCACCCACAGAAGATACAAATCTTCACGTCATTTAACGCTCCTTGCATTCAAAACTCGAATCAAATGGCCTCTAGGTTGACCGACGGGGACCACAAGTTTTCCGGGGGTATTTTTAAGTCCTGCAATTTCAAAGACAAGTCCAACTTTTTGGCCTTACAGGGCTGCTTGATCACAAAAACTGACTTGATATTTCCAGCATTTTCTTTAAGAGCTTTAAATTAGCTGTTCAATTCTGCTTTCGCTGCAGTTTTCATTTCACGAGAGCGACGCTCGAGTTCAGTTGACAGTGGGCGTGATTTTCCTCGGCCAATCACAATTCTTGTTTACGCATAGTAAACCAATGAAATGCTTCATTTTGTATAGAATCATCGATTAACGTCAAAGGCTTTGTTTCGTCCTTCGCAAAGTGGCAAAGGCGGGCAAGGCTTGGCTTCGCATTTATGTGAAATATTGTGAACATCGTTATATGTAAAACAAATAGATTCCATGGTTGCCGTGGTCTGTTCAGTAATAAATCACAAGAAAACAGTCAAAAATGTGGTAAAGAACATCAGTGACACACTCGGGCTACGCCTCGTGTGCACTTCTTTGTTCTTACCACATTTGACGAATCGGTGATATATTACTGAACATACGCACGGGCAACATGGAATCTATTGAGTTTAATATAAATGCCAAGAAGATTTATAGAAAATTTCGATATCACGCGTGCTAATCTATTGAATCTTTTTTGAAAGGTAACAGTTTTCATTTGACATTTGGAATCAGATCTTGTTAAAAGAAGGACAAGTCCGATGAGAATGAAATAAGTAAAATGTGGATTAAGGGTTGGCCATCCCGGTGCCATTAGCTTTACTGAATTGCTTTTACTATTTATCAATTACGTTTCGAGCTACTGCACCCCTCGTGGTCACTGCTAAGCCATCAAAGTTACGAGCGAAAGGCTTTTGGCAACCAAATTGGGGATAAAATAGATCTAAGTGTTCAGTGATTCAGCCGCAGTGGCATTACCCAGGAGTGTCATTACTCGAGTTTAGTGGTTAACGTTGCTAAAATCTACCGTCAGGCCTTTTATATGTTAGCCCCCCTTGTTCCACGTATATTTAAAATATTTTACTAGATGTGAAACAAATAAAACTGTGTTTTTGATTCCGTTCCTGTCACGATAATTTCTCACAGTCTTGCCTATTGCTTCCTGTCTATAAGTTTATTTACCTGTACAAGTCGTTTGCCAGTCTTCTTCCACCAGTAGAAGGGAAGGGTCCTAAGACGGAAAATGGGATAAATTGTGTTTTTTCTCAGATTATACTTTTACGAGCTGACTCTTTCCGGATCCAAGTCGTCTCCAATTCCCAAAAATTGCGCAATAAAGCTGACAAATGTAGTTGTAGTCTGGGTTAAAAGTTGAGCTGCAATGTTTGTCAGTCGGTGAGTTAAGTCTGGGCCGGGTTGTTCAAAGCCCGATTAAGCTAACCCAGGGTTAGCGAGAATTTTTATTTCAGTTTTGTAACTTTTTTGGTGAGGTGTTCTGTTTATATTGTTAAGCCTTCAGTTTTTGGCCTGTAGTAATCTCAAACTACACCAAACGTTAGAGGCGAAAAACATTTTTAAATAAGAAAACGTAATGCTTCAGTTAACGTTTAACCTGGGTTAACGTTAACCGGCTTTCGAGCAGCCCGGCCTGGTCCGTTAAAACCGATTGGTGAGTTAAGCCATCAGTCAGTTGAGGCTGAACTGACTGATGGCTTAACTCACCAATCGCTTTTAACGGACCAGACTTATAACATCACCGACTGACAAACACTGTTTACTTGACTCTGAAAATGACTTCCGCTCAGGTTGTCGAAACATCAGTCACCAACAACAGTTTTTTTCAGAACTACCCTTACCCGGACAATCACACAATGCGAACTAATGCTGCCGGATAAGTTTAAAAGTGTTTATGTTCGTGCTCCTATCACCATTTGTGTTTTTTTTTTTTTTTTTTTTTTTTTGGGGGGGGGGGGGAGGGATGGGGGGCTGTTTTATTCATGACGTTCCAGTTGTTATGGTGACTAAATGGGTTAAACTAAGGAAACATAAACAATTTATCAGTCTCATTAAATAAAGTTAATCATACATCGTTTACTAGTCATAGCACTAATTCGCTCGAACAGTGATTAACTGCTGGTAAAACTGCCAACAGGACGAAGACGGAGCGTTTTAGCTCACTGCACACTGATGAAATTGTCATCGATTTGCTAGCCTGCGAACGTAGACGTATTTCCGGCTGTCACTGGTTCCGCCGAAAATAAAGACGTTATTTTCGGCGGAGACAACCGACAGCCGGAAATACGTCTGCGTTCGCAGGCTATCGATTTGCAGGTGTACCATCGATTAATATACACAAGCGGCTTTTAAATATGAAAACGCCGCTATTTTTTCTTTTTGTTTTAGACTTCTATTAAATCTGAAGCCTGTAGCTAAGACTCTTCATTCGGCAGGATTCATACACAGTATGTCATTTACCGCTTTTTATGGCTCAAAATT
>JAHPZR010041423.1:0-7500 GCA_019787425.1 Platygyra sinensis | reverse complement strand
CAGTCTTTAATGATTGTAGTTTTTACGCCAACATATATTTTTATTACAAGCCGAACTTTCACCTTGTTGTAATAAGATGCAAAAGACCGAAAACACTGGTATGTTAAGAGACGAATTTTTTCTTGAAGTTCCGGACCAAACAAATGCGAATTTCTCGGCAGTTGTGTTGTCGTTATTAAGCAACAAAATATGACATTTTGGAGCGCGATAGTTGATTTTATAGACATTTGCATGGACGACGAAGGTAGATTATATTGTTGTGATAAATTGATAAGGTTGGTGAATTTGGAGCTCGGTAATGAAATGTGAATGCTAAATTCATCAACATCACACCATCTTAGCACAATGAACAAATCTGAAACCCCGACAGGAATTGAACTCTTGACCTACCGAACACCGGGATGGCCGGCGTAGCAGGCACATAAGGGGGTTGGGGATATCGGGAAAAAAGGAAGTGAGGGAGGAGGAAGAGGGAGATCATTGTTCTTTCTCCTCCGCCCGCCTTTTCTTTTTCCTGATCTCCCAAACTCTCCCTCTGCGCCTGCTACGCAGGCTAACTGAGCTGTACGAAAACTCATGGAGAGCAAGGTCATTTTACTAAGTTGATATACTGCGTTTGTACATTTTTGCTGGGAAGGATGAAAAACAGGCTTACTTACTCAATTTTGCTCAAGCTGATATCTAAACACTTTGTTTTTAGTATGAGATCGAACAAATTGTCCAGCTTTGTAGGAGACCGTGCGATTCATTGTGAGAGGGGTAGCTTTCTCACGTTTCACTATAGAACTGCATTGCTTATTCGTAGCCTTTTTTCTAAGTGTTAATAGCTACTGCGCGTGCGTACAATTCATTTCTGGCCGTACATTTGCTGTCGGTCTTTTTTTTTATTTTCGGACTCTTGGCCTTCCTTTCTTTCTCTCTTTTTTTCTCCCTTTCTCTCTTTCTTTCTGTCTTTCTCTTTCTCTTTCACTCTTTCTTTCTCTCTTTCTCTCTTTCTTCCTTTCTTTCTTTCTTTCTTTCTTTCAGAAGTCATTCAGAAAGGTTTTTTTATGCTCTGTTATTAGGATGAATTTTTGGTAGAAGCTAGAAGACTGAAGTCTTTTGGCTAGGTATAGTAGCCTTCCGAACTTTCTGCTGGTTGTTTATATAGTCGCTCGCAGAGTGTTTAAACACCTTTATATATATATATATATATATATTTTTTACGCTCATTTTGTTACTGCAACATTTGTTGCAATTTCTCTAAGTATTCGCTCTGGAGAGTTAAAGTTTAAAATATTCCGTGTGCATGCTTACTTGCACTCTAGCACTGCTGTTTGATTAAGTCGATTGCGACTGAAAATGTAGCTTCTTGGATAAGCATATCAAAAACAAAGTGTACAGGCTTGGGCTGTCTTGGCCCCATCGCCTCGCTTAATCTTCCGTTTCGCGCTGGCCCATTTTTTCCCATCTTCGTGGGGGGCCGGTTCACAGGCTAGCTGCTAATGGCTTTATAACTATAGGTATCTGCTACGGGAGATAAGATTTGAAGTCTTGATAGAACTGTTATTTACTTGCAGAACGTTCGGAAGGCTTACTATACGCTAGCCAAAAGTACTTCAGTCTCTTCTAGCTTCGTACCAAAAATTCATCCTAATAAACAGAGCAAAAAAAAAACCTTTCTGAATGACCTTCTGAAAGAAAGAAAGAAAGAAAAGAAAGGAAGGAAAGAGAGAAAGAGAGAAAGAAAGAGTGAAGAGAAAAGAGAAAGACAGGAAAGACAAGAGAGAAAGGGAGAAAAAAAGAGAGAAAGAAAGGAAGGCCAAGAGTCCGAAAATAAAAAAAAAGACCGACAGTGCAAATGTACGGCCAGAAATGAATTGTACGCACGCGCAGTAGCTATTAACACTTAGAAAAAAGGCTACGAATAAGCAATGCAGTTCTATAGTGGAAACGTGAGAAAGCTACCCCTCTCACAATGAATCGCACGGTCCTCCTACAAAGCTGGACAATTTGTTCGATCTCATACTAAAAATAACAAAGTGTTTAGATATCAGCTTGAGCAAAATTGAGTAAGTAAGCCTGTTTTTTCATCCTTCCCAGCAAAAAATGTACAAACGCAGTATATCAACTTAGTAAAATGACCTTGCTCTCCATGAGTTTTCGTACAGCTCAGTTAGCCTGCGTAGCAGTGCGCAGAGGGAGAGTTTGGGAGATCAGGAAAAGGAAAAGGCGGGCACGGAGGAGGGAACGAACAATGAATCTCCCTCTTCCTCCTCCCTCACTTCCTTTTGTCCCGATATCCCCAACCCCCTATTGATGGGGCCTGCTACGCCGGCCATCCCGGTGTTTCGGTTAGGTCCAGAGTTTCAAATGCCCTGTCGGGGTTTCAGATTTGTTCATTGTGCTAAGGAGGGATGTGAATGTTGATGAATTTAGCCTTCACCATTTCATTACTCGAGCCTCCAATTTCACCAACCTTATCACATTAATCACAACATAATAATCTACCTTCGTCCGTCCATGCAAATGATCTATAAAATCAACTATCCGCGCTCCAAAATGTCATTTATTTTGTTGCGAGAATATGATGCCGAGCAAGAATTGAGGGATCGCCCTCCTGCCGTTAAATGTGCATCCTAAGTTCAAAGTCCAGTTTAAAGCTTGCCTGTCGGGCGGAAAAAAAAAGGCTGCTCGTAAAAAGCGCAATGTTTTCCGGGAAAAGACGTCAAGTTTGAAATTGCTGGGACTGAGTAATGTAATAATTGGAAAAACTAAAAAGTAAAAATACGCGTTTAAGATAGACAAGAGAGACTAAAGTCCCCCGCATTATATGATATTAGCGCAAAGCCGAGTGAGTAAATCTTCTCGCTACGGTTGTACTATACAGCAGGCGGGATTATGCTAAAATAGCATTTTTTATTTGGCAGATAAGTCAGCCACTTTTACAAATGAGAATTTTTTACCGAAAGGCAAGAGCGGTCAAAAGGCGACCTCATAGGCCTGGTGAAAAGATTTTTCTGAAGAGAGTTTAAATGTTGCGCTGATAAACAACGTCATCCTGCATATGTGTAAATGGTTTCTTCATCACAGAGCAATGATTGCAATCCCTGATAAGTTAACGCGATGTGAAGCTGCGAAAAGCTACAGGGAACATTTGAAGATTTCAATGTATGGGGCTCCGCGTCGCATAGCAAATTATACCCTCCTGTGGCAAACATTTGGCCATATATGTGTACTCAATTGCAAAGCGGTAATACATAAAATGGCATATGAGCTAAGTAGCATAGTAAATTCGCCATGTACCCTTGGGCGATGAATAGGTCAATATGGGCAAGGTATAATAATCTCTGGTAATTTGCCATGTACCCTTGGCAAGCGATACCATGGGCGAAGGTTTACATGGGATGACTGTTCGCCTCTCACCTGGCAAGCGAAAGATATGGGTATGTGTACATATTGGGAAAGTTCCATGTATCGCCTTTTCAGTGGTAATTACGAAAAAAGCTGAGTAATTACCGAAGGCGAGATTTCCTTCTAATCAAGTTGTATCCTGCGTGCTTGATGCCGCGAGAAAGAAAACATCGGAAGATTTCCGTACTAACTGCATTGTTTGAGAGAGATTTATTGAGTACACTCGCTCTTTTAATACTTGTCTTCTTTATGAACAGTGTGGTGGTCTACAGCTGACTGTCAAATCGTAATCGCGTAAAAAAAAAAATTGAACAGTTCGAAAATGATCAGGGGCAGTTAATCTTGGGTACGTAATAAGAAGCAATGTATTTACTTGCTGGTTTTGCAGTGCCACGACCATTGCCAAAATAGATCACAAATAAAAAATCAAACCGTTCAAAATAGATTACGTCCATGAATGGCGCGGAAATGAGCAAACACTGGTAGTAGCATATGGCATAAGACTCTCGCCAAGATTCAGGTCTAGCGAGGCAATTTGTTTCTGGCGATGGTAAGATAACTGCGAAGAAACGGTTTTCGGCCGCAAAATTTATAGGAGTATTTGTATGGAGACGCCATGCTGGTGCCCATGTACATGGGCACCAACTTGGCGGCCGGAAACCGACAGTAACATCTGTCTACTGAGTTTATGCTACGAAAGAGTGAATTTATTCCATCGGAATAAGCGCAAAAAACGATAAGCAATAGTACTAATTAATTCTAATCACAAAGAACTGTTCAGGGGGGGTCAGATAGCGCGATTCCCGTCAAAATAAGTCAGCCTTTTAAACGCAACATACCGGCGTCTCCGTGAGGAGGAAAGTAACAGACTCAACTCCAACACACAATCTCGCACCGTCATAGTAAATGTTCACGGTCCACGCAAGAGGGCTTAGTAGAAATTTCAAGGCGTAGTTCATTACTGCAGCTTAAAGCTAAAGAACGCCATTCGGAGTGACAAATATGTTATGAATACTTAGGTTTTAGCTAGGCTGCTTACACACAGCCATGAAAGTAAAATTTCAGGAGGACTCATATTTCTTGAAGTTTGAGAATTTAGTGACGTCTATTGGTGAAAACTGGGCGTAGGCAAATAGGCGTAACAATTCATTAGATCTTAATGAATTTTTTGGGGAGGGGAATTAGTTTAACTTACTTCCGAGACCTCTTTTTATCGCTTAGAATTTTTAGTTGCTTTGCGCACGAGAACTAGAGATATTGTATAAAAGCACTGTGATTCGTTTCCAAAATTTATTTTGAGGTACACTCCAACGCCTAATCAGATTCTTATACAAGAGCAGTTCTCTTTGGAAGAATTCATCGCCCTAGAAATTAATGAAACAGGAGAAACATTATTGTCAAAAAATTGTTAATTTAATGTTACTGATCTTTGAACGTTTGGTAGGAGTTTTAGTCTCGATCTTGTTTTAGGGTTGCGTAAATCACCGCTGGTTATCTGTCAGCAAGAGAGGATGAAGAGACCCTCGCTGCATGTATGTAGGTTATAGTCTCTTTGTTTGGCTTCGTGTTTTCGCTGAGCTTATCTTCAGGGCTGCTATGTATGCGGCTTAGTGTTGTCACAGGTTAAAGTTCTAATTTAGGTTTGACAATGCCGATCAGTGTGACGTTTATATAGTGCGACATTAGCAGACAAGGGGGCCCTCTTTAGTATATTATACTCACCAGCAGTCATGACCCGTCCATACAAATGTTACTTTTGGCGGCACAGAGATTCATGGGGCTCATTGCCGTGAACTATAATTTACATTCGAGTCCATTCAGAGTTCATTTAAACACTTAGGCAAGTGTCTAAAATTATGTATAGTTTCATATTTATCACATGTATATTGATGAACTGTTAGCTTGTTCGCCGATTAGTCTTCTCGCCTAGGTTTCGGAAATATACCTAGACCTCACCGGATTTTGGTGCAATACGTGATTGACCGTTAAAAAACGGCAACTAACGTCTAGTTCCTACATAATCTTACAGGACGTTTTAGGGATGGCTAATTGTTTATAAGGTTTGTGTAGGAGGCACCTCATTTTTTTTTATTTGTCGGTCTGCTTTGAAAATAACGGGGCCTATAACTAATACTGGCGCAAGTTTATTTGAGGGCGTCGAATTGGGTGTGGATAGGCCAGAACAACATTATACCTAATAAAAATAGAAAAGTCGAGGACAGTACAGTAGCTTTATGACCAGTAATCGTTGAGTTCTGTGCGTATATCCCAAGAGCTATAAAGCTAGCATGAACAGCGGCTCGGATCGGGGTGCATATGATGGCTGTTCATGAGTGAAAGACGGCAGGTTAAGAGTAATAGCTGCTTAGTGCTTGTCAAAATTAAACTGTCAGAAGACAAGACAAGCTGCTTATCATTTCGGCCGCAAAGTGCTGTTTAAAAACACAGGACTCGTCATTTCGTACGTCTTGAGAGAACTTACAATACTTGAATGTCTTAGTGCTCATCGAGCACCGACTAAAATTATTGAGCTGACTTCATTGGTATGGACTCACACAAACATGTTCTTGTAGTCTAATGAATAGACAGAATATTGAGAGTCTAGTGGTAGGCTCATGGCTAGGGCCGGCATACACTACACGGCAGAGCGAGCAGGACAGGAACCCTGTACATCGTTGATTGGGTTGGTGGAAGCTAACGCACCGCAAGAGGACAATAAGGGGCCCCCAGTACGATGAAGAGAGCTGGGCCAGTCTTCGAGCAAAGTAGGAGGTCTGCTGCGCGTGTTTGGGGCGTACCGAGCATTGTGTGTTATCCTGTTACAATTAGGGACCGTATGCAGTAGGTACTCGCCAAGCTTAGGGGACTAGAGTATGATCACGTGTGGAAGTAGAGTCGAGAATGAAACTTGGGCCCCCGATCTTGTGAAATCTATTTTGGGAGAAAAAAAAAAAAAAAAAAAAAAAATTTTATTGCTGCCCTGCTGCGTGTGAGCTGAGAGAATCTGAGCGAGGCAGCTCTCAAATCAGGCAGGGAGATTAGCTTGCATCACTATTTCTTAGTCACACAAGGAAGATGTGTTTATGGCGCGGCGAATAGATAATTCGTTTGGGGATGGTCGGCAGGGGTGGGATATTGGAGGCGAAGGATTGTGCGCCTATACGTATCATTTTATGGATGCGCAGTGAATCCCCAACCCCCTGTGTCTCTCACTTGTACCGTGGGGGAGTTTATTAGGCTAGGTGGCATACGTCTCTTGGGAGGGGGGGGGGAGGCGGGGGAGGGGGGCCGCAAGCCTGAGGAATGGAAGGATGTATAAGGGGGCGTGACGGGGGGGGCAGGGGCAAATGGCGGCGGTGGCAAAGGGGGGGGGGGGCGGGGAGGAAGAGAGAAGAGAGGGGAGGGAGGGAGAGAACAAGAAAGCGCGCCGCCATCTGACCCCGGGTGAGTTCGTGTTAAATCATGCTCAGGGCGGGCGCGTGGTGCGGGGGGAGGGGTCGACCTTCTGTTAACGCAAATAACCGTGTTCGGATAACAAGTAGGTCTAGTTTCTACGACGCAGTTATAATTCACAGGGCCGTATCAACAGGGAGATACGGGGGAAAGCGATTTGCTGAAACGTTTTACCTTCCAGTGGTTTTAATGAGGACAGGTGACTGAGAGGGGGGATCGGGAGAGGCAACGTGTTTGACAACAGGGACAGAGGATAAACTGCATTATCGGATCTTTATAAAACAAACGACTTAATCAAATATTAAATTTCGAATATAGTAGTTTTTAGTAGCCTTAGCAGCATCATTGTAATGATATTATTTTTTTTATTGTTGCTGTTTAGATAATGTATATACAGGTTTTGTGTTAAACAAAATAGGCACGGCTTTAGCAGGATAGCAGCGTATGTCAATTACAATGTCAATTCATGATAGTTTATTTGCTAGATTTTAGCCAGCATACATTATAAGTCTGCTGTTGATAACACACAACTGGGGGGGAGGGTTAATAGTCTATATTATTTGCGACACAAAAAGGGACTCATTGAACGATGAAAGTTTGTGATAAATTAACTGTGTTTAGGGGGGCTGAGGGATGTCATGTTACTGGACTGTC
>JAHPZR010041416.1:10000-26548 GCA_019787425.1 Platygyra sinensis | reverse complement strand
TTCAGTGCAATTGTAACTATGGGCCCTTTGCAGTTTACGATCACATGGTACAAAAACCGCCATGCTGGAGAGCAAACCGCCCACTGGGACCTCCAAAACAAAAGAATATTTAGTTAAGTTGCCTTGTTTTGGAAGTCCCGCAGTGGCAGTTTGCTCTCTCAGCATGGCGGTTTTTGTACCATGTGATCGTAAACTGCAAGGGCCCATTTCTAACTGGTGGTTTTCAAAAAGTTGAAGTTTGAATAACAGGTTACTTGTGTTTTGGAGTTATTGGGGCGTCGAGTTTTGCTTCGGGTGTCAAAACTATGTAAAAAATGTAATTTTGGGCTTGTGCGGTTTGCCCGCCCCTCCCCCCCCCCCCATCTTAAAAGTTATGGTATTTCCAACATGAAACTGTCTTCCAGAAATGAGAGTAACGCACATATTTGTATTTTGCGTGACCGTCTTACTGTAAACAGTGTGGCGAGCAACTTTGCGTCCATTTGTTATGTCAACAGATTTTGGTGCTTCAATATCAGAAGAGCATTTAATACCAGCGTTACACACAGGAAATATCAGGCAAGATCAGTTTGGACGAACAGTCATCGAGTTGAGTGAAAACCCCGAGTCTTCCAGCTCCAATTCCTCCGAGACTTCTTCTGGTTCAACGTCCCCGGCCGCTAATGGAGTCAGCAATGGTATAGATGCGGACAGATCGCATTCTGTTTACTCAAACAACAGCGAGGAATTGAACCAAAGACGAGACGAGAATTCAGAGTCGATGAGAAAGGAAGACCAATTTCAGGACAACAACAAAGAAGCGGAAAGGAAATCACTTGACAATGGTGTTCAAGTAAGTATTACTAAAGGTTTATGCAGAAACGTCGTAAACAAATAAAGCAAAGAACTGACGAAACCAATGCATTTCAGTTTTCTACTTGACGAACTACGTATTTTAAACATCCAAGGTTCAATTGTTTACTGCCGTTTGCTTTTATTCCCACGGTATTCGACTAGAATATCATTCGGTCAAGACCTTTCTCACGTGAATTTGCTTCACAGACAAGGCAATACCGGAGGGCGACTGAGGTTTTTATCAACCATCGTAGTGATTTCGGACGGTATAATTATCATGAGTTTTCATAGTTGTTAGTGTTTTAAATTTCGCATTTTTTCAAAAATCTTTGGAGCCTGCAACTTTCATTTAGTCTTCCCAGATGAATTGGATCTAAGTTTACAGACTTTGTCTTTCTATATGTTCAGTAAACAATCTGCAATACTGTTAATATATTTTGCCTGAGACGCACTCTATACGCCAGAGGAATTTGAAAAGAGAGGGGGGAAGGGGGGGGGGAGGTTTCGCTCCGAAAACGCATCAAATGTTTTCCTTCCAGACTACGCCGGAGGAATTTGGAAACGCGACAAGCACCGTTCATTTTGAATTTGTGTTTGAGGATAATTCGGTCAGGGAAATCGCATGAAAAAAAAGCTTCATTTTCAAAATGTTTTTCGTCCACACGAAAATGAACCCCCCCCCTTTTTCGAGTTCCTCCAGTTTTAAAAGCTGCGGTTTTCGTGACGGATTAGTGTGGACGGTAGGCCTAACCGTAGAAATAAAGCTGTGTTAACGCGAATGTGATATTCTGTATATTATCGTCGAACTGAAAGTCTCGGTATCGGGAGGTAATCACCACTTGAGTCAATAAACCAATATGGCGTCGACTCGCTTTTAATTTTTTGCACTCTAGGTTATTTCCGATTTTGCTTATGAAAACAAGTTTTGCCACAATCAGGTTTATTTTCATGTCAGACTAAAATTTACAAATTAGAATACCCAATTATTTAAACTTGTGTGAACAAAAACGTGATATTGGCATGGCTAATTTTACTACCAAAAGAGAGTTAATTGTTTCTATAATTATTCCTTTTGAGGATTTGACGTCACGGTTGCGTATCTTGAACAATTTCGCCTTCCTTTTTCGAGTTCATTGTTCTTAATTTATATTCGTCTCAATCTTCTCCATCCTTAACCATCCTTGTTCATTTTTGGTTTATTATCACTTCTTTGACGTTTTAAGGTTTCCTTTGGTGTAAAGGTAATTTTTTTATCACACAAAAAAGTCTTAATTCATCTTGTCTAAACTTTATTTTAAACTATTAGTTACTTGGTTGTGCCTTACTTGCACAACTTTATTTTTCCCTTTCTAATCCCTTGTTAAACTATTATTTTTAGCTTCCTTTCGATATAGTTTGTTCAACGCTTGTGTTAATCTATCGCGATGCAGCTCAGTTTTTAAACTTAATTTGAAACTGTTTATTACTTGCTTTTAAATTTGTACAAGCACAAACTTTCTCCCAAATCAACCCACGAACGCATAGCTTGCCGGCTCTCTAAACATATAGGAGAGCGGAATGCTCTCGACTTTCCTCTCCATGTCCCGTGTTTCGTTCGCGGGTCTATTTTGTCCGTTCCTGCAATCTGGGAGCCTGGAATTTAATAGACCTTTCCCGCATTTTACTTCAATACGTACGAACAATAGCACCAAAGCGAGTTTGAGGGGGACATTTTCAGACCTTTGCTATACTTTTGTCCCCCCTTCTATGACCTCGACTCGGTTCCAGTGTTTTTTGTAATGCCGGAATTGTATAGGTTTGTTATTTGGTATTAAAGAGGCAACGGGATAACGCTAGAAAATAGAAGATTATTCCAGTCTTACGTTATCACTGACCTCTTTCTCTTGCTAGGACTACTCGTCCATGAACGGCTCGTCCCCTAGCCATCCGCAGCCCACGATAAGCGGCGGTTTACCCTCTGAATTGAAACAGCTTATTGACTTAGAATCCAAGAGTATTGGCGATAGCACGAGTGACACAAAAAGCATGAACGAGAACAAGACTGATGACGAGAAAACGAGCTCTCTTCAGATGCCGGTAAAAAATGACGCATATACAGCTAACAGGGAAAGAGAAGCATCTTGGTATAATCCGGGAGAGGGAGCGACGAAACCAAGTTACGTGGAAGAAACATTTCTTGTCGCCACGGCACCAACTGCTCAGTCGTCCTCGGCAAGCAGAATGGATGGCTTGTTTCTAAAACTGGACGAGGACGAAGGATTGCTTGGAAACCAAACTAGGTATAATGATCGTGTCTGTCCGTCTGTCTGTTTGCCTGTCTGTTTATCTCTTTGTCAGTCCGTTTTCAAAACTAGAACAGGACGAGATATTTCTTATAAGCGAAGGCCAGGTACTATGATGTCTGCTTCTATTTCTGTCCTTTCTTCCATCGGTCTGTCTGTGTGTGTGTGCGTCCGTCCGTCCGTCGGTAGGTCAATCTGTCCGTTCGTCTGTCTGTCTGTCTATGCATCCATCCGTCAGTCCGTTCGTCCATCTAACCGTCTGTCTGTCTGTCTGTCTGTCTGCCAGTGTGTCTGTCTGTTTGTATATATGTATGTCTATCCCTATTGGTTTGTTTGTCTACGGACGGTTGCTCTGTCGTTCCTTCATCTCATATCCAGCGCACGTTCGTGGAATAATTGTTAAGTGCACCACTAGAAAGCATTGCATAACTAGTATTTATGATTCTTCGCTGTTTGTTTTAGAACCACAGACGATGCCAAGTTGAGCAACACCGGAGGAATATCGCCGAGCAGTTTGACGCAAGAAGAACTGATCCCTTTTGTTTTGGAGGAGAAGAAGAGAAAGGACGAAGAAAGAGCAAAACAGAGGGAGTTGGATGATGAAATGCGGCGGAAAGCTCGCAGAGAACTTGATGAACGGGAGGAAGAAAATAAACGGATTGCCGAGCAGAGGAGAGTGACATTCGAGGAAGAACGACGAAAACTGGAGCATCAAGTATCTCTGGCACAGGAACGGCAGGAAGTGAAGAAAGCTCCGCTGTCTAAGACAGAAGCTGGCAGAGTCATCGAGCAGGAACTGGAAGAACAGAGAATAAGAGAAGAAATGACGCGTATTGAGATAGAGAAAATAAAAGAAAAAGAACGTGCTGAGATGGAGAAACAGAAATTGAAGCATACGAAAAAGGACGAACATCCTTCAGTGTTTCAAAACAAAGATGTCGTTCAGAAGCCAATATTTGACGAGAAAAAAGACTTTCTAGATGGCGGTGATTTTGAAGGGCTTCGGATTTCCTCCAAACGGGGGAGTGTTATCGATTTAAGCGAAAATGATGGCGGCGTAAGCGAGGAGGTAAATAAGAGGCCTGTAGAAAATCGTCCAGTACAGAAGCCTGTGTTCAGTCAGCCGCAGCTACCGAGACAGCCACAGGCGCAACCTCAATCGCAGACCCAGCCCGTTATTCGCAGAACGAAGGATACCACAAAGACAGCAGTGAATCGGAAGGCTGATAATCGGAAAAGCTTCGTTGAGCTGGAGATTGAGAGGCAGAAAGCCCGGGATGAAGAAGCTAGGAAGGAGGCGGAAGTCGCGAGGCGAATTCAAGCGAAGAAACAAATGGACAATAACAAAGGTGTTGAAATGCGAAGCGACGAAATCAAAGCGAAGGAGCATAGTCCTAGAGAAACAACCCAGGCCAGTGGATTAAGTGGAAAAACGCCGTTAATGAAGACACAGTCTAAACTAGAAACAGTTGTTCCACAAACGAACACAGCCAAGGTCGAGTCACCTCCCATGGACGAGATCGATGCAAAACAGGGAATGCAAAACGGTGCCGACAGTAGTGAAGCACAGTTAAAGAAAGCGGAAGACGAAGAGGCGCGACGGAAGAGACAAGAGGAGAAAGAACTGTTTAGACAGATGCAAGAAGAGGAACGGAGGAGAAAGGAAGCGCAGAAAGCAGACCTCGACAAAATAAGGAGGGAGGTCGACCAGAAGGAAGCCGAAGAGTTGATGCGTTTGAAGCTGTTAAAAGAAGAAGAGAAGAGGAAGCAACGGGAACACGAACGAAGGTTAGCAGAGGAACGCCACAAAGACCGTGTTGAAAGACAGCAGGGGTATGAACAACAAGCAGCATCCAGGAAAACAGCATTTGCTGCGCACAAGTTGATTCTCGAGCAGCGAGTTCTGAAAGCGTTGGAGGAGAGTAAACAGGAAAATGCTCTGTCGAGAAGACGCGCTTCCAGTTTTGAACACCGGACTGAAGGGTTCGATGAAGACGAACCCGCCACTAAATCAGAAGCTAACGAGGAATACACCAGCGCTGGGGTTAAGCTAAGGAAGGCTACCTTCGAACAGGCAGGAGCGAGAAAGGATTCTAAGGAAGAGTTGCGAAAGAAACGTCATTCACTCAATATTGAGCACTCTCGACGCTTGAATCCCTCTCCGCAGGATGGTCCCTTGCGAAACTCACAGCCGGGATCTGTCGGCAAGAAAGCGCCGCTTTCGGCTGACGATATGTTTGGTAAAGGAGCGCAGGCTCAAATCGAAAGAGAGGAAGAGTTATTGCGACGAGTTGGGGGAAAGGTGCATGCGAATGAAGGCAAACTATCCAAAGCAAAAAGTGTAGGAGATTTGTCTTTGAAAAAGGGACAAAATGACGATCGTTCATTCAATGTTCTTCGAAGAGTTTCTTTCAACGGAGACCAAACCGATACAGTCGACGGCTTTCCGTCGTTTTCCGATTCAAGAATACAAAAAGAGCTAGAGGAACAGCGCATGCGTGAAGAGGTGGTGAAGAAGGAGGTTACAGAGCGGGAGAAAAAACATCGGTTTGAAGAAGGGAAAAAGATAACTACGGAAGTTCCCGCTACCAAGAAAGAGACGAGTCTAAATGACATCAAAAGAAATCCACTTCCCAGCAAAATTCAGGTGAAAGATTAAGACTGTTACATTGCGATTTTTCAGATCGTCAGCTTAATTCCATTATGATGTTGTTTGAGAAAACAGTCTGGCAGGTCGCTTTGTGCGCTCGTTGAAGCCCCGCAGAGAGTCGCGCGGGATCACTTGTGTGATTTCTCTGATGGTTGTCACGGCGCGCGGAAATCGTTATTGCGTGACAACCAATCTTTGAGAGACACTTCAAAGATCTATTCGGTGTCACGTCATCAGTAGAAGAATTTTCAACGTGGTTGAGAATAGGCGCGTGACCCTCTGACTGATCTCTCTTTATTGCGGACACCTCTCCAAAGCGGACACCTTAAGTTGTTCTCTATGTGCGCGTCTTAGAAAGAGTTCACTTTCTACACCACTAAAATATAAGCCTAGCTCAGATGAGAAGTTCAGATTTGTTTATGTACTCATCATTTTATTTAATCAGGTGAAGAAGCTTCCGTCAAACCGGGACTCTCTGACTCATTCAATGGCTACACACTGGGAAACCGTGTTACACTCTCAAGAAGGGACTGACGTTAAGTAAGTTCTCAAATCATTAGTAAGTCATAAGTATAAACGTTTAAACAAAGAAAACTTATAACCGAGAGAGTGTTTAGATATCTGATCTTAATTTAGCACAGATTTCACAATATTATTTCTCCATTTTCTCCTTAGTTTTAGTTTCGATTGAGAAGATATATCAAACACTCAAGACAATGTTTGATCACATTTCCAAACACCCCAAATTTCCTTAAGAATTTCCTTGTTTAAGAAGAATTTCCTTGTTTAAGAATTATTTGTCCTGTAATCTAATTAAGTGTGTAAAAAGTAAAATGTAAAATGCCTCTTTTCTGACCTTATACCTATTTTCACTTAATAAATGGTGGTCACCCAACTAGTTTAGCTCTTTAGTTATTTTGGGTGACCAGCAACTGTATGTATTTTTAATTTCTTGTTCAATTAGTTATTTAGTTAATGTTACAGTTCAAATAAATCTTGTTGTTGTTGTTGTTGTTGTTCCACTCTTACAGCAAGTCATTCTCGTCCCCAGAGCCCACGATCCTTCTGGCTTGCGGCAGGAATCGAGAGCTCTGGGAGCAACCATTTCGGGCATGCGCCATAGATGCAGACTACGTGAAACCGGATGGGCAGAATTCGGTTATTTCCTTTGTTATTACAAAATGGTTGTTCCCAGAGCTCTCGTTTTCCGACCGCTGGTCAAGGGGAACGAGGCTCTGGGAACCAGATTGACAGCAAGTTGGCTTTGAATTGTTTGAAGTAATTACTAAATCTCAAATTACGTTCAAGAGTGACAAAAATTGGGTTAAGGTTATCGCCTATTTTCGCTTTTAAATTTCCCGTGCACCGCCATTTTGGATCTTGTGACGTCATGTGGTTGCCGCTATTGTTAGGAAGCAGAGATTCTTTAGTGTGAAACATTTGGGCAACCATATGACGTCATGCAATCCAAGATGGCGGCGCGCGGGAAATTTAAATGCAAATAAAGGTGATACGCAAACCCTGTTTTGCCTGACACTGATACCTCATCGCTGGGCTTTCAACCGAAATTTGAAAAAAGACAGTATTTCCTACAATAAAGCGTCCATTTGCTTTAAGAGTGGAGGTTTCCTTTAAAAATTCTCCGCTGCGCATCGTGTTTTCAACTCTCCAGTCTCGATGTTTGGAAAGGTCAAGCATGGTCTTTCGTTCGTTAGCTTATTGTACGGCTTAGTATTTTACATAGGAACTTTGCTCTCCAACTACGTTTTGCAGTTAGCTTTTTCGTTGAAAAAGTCTTCTTATATCATTTTGTTTAGGATTGATACATTGTTCTGCCTTTTAGTTAAGCTCGAACCTGTTTGTATTTTAACAAAATGATTTTTCATTTTGTTTGTGTTGTTTTTAGGGATAAGTCGGAGGGAAAAAAGAGCAGGATCGAGGTAAGAAATTGTCAGCTCTTTGTTGAAGAAAAGAAATTCTGCACAGTCTGTGCAAAAAGAGTGCTGTCCTGGCGTCCAGGGCAAGTAGATGTTCCTGCTTGGCCATTTTTTTTTTCATTCTTCCTTGCCCAAAGGGCACGGGATCGGCCAAATCTTGTGCCAACAAAATCACTGAAAGGGCAAACTAAAAGTTCCCAAGGGCAGGCGAAATTGGAGAGTTACTTGCCCGAAGGGAAAGCTTGAATTCAATTTTGTTTTGGATTCCTTGAAACACAAAGATTCCAGCCATCGAAATACGTGTTAGACAACAAACTCGACGACTTGTAACTGGCGAGGGACGAAGCCCCAAACCGAGGAGTCTGATTAACCCGTTTGATTAAACATTGTTTTGGTAGATTGAGAGAGAAGAAGAGAGAAGAAGGGAAGAGGAACTACAAAAAGAAAGGGAAAAAGTTATGCTGGAAATAAAACGGAAAGAAGAAGAGAGCAAATCAGAGAAACAGGTTGGTTAAGATTAAAGAACAGAATCCTTTTACTGGAAGTCTCTCAGTTTGGAAGGGAGGATGGGCAAGTACATGTTGTTGGGCAAATAAATGTTGTTGTTGTTACATTTACCAGTTGTGAACGAAATTAGGGCTCAGGCTACCAAACAACAAGATGAAAGACTTACTCCTAAATGTCTGGACTGCATTTTGATTGGATAATAAGAATTGTCACAGAGTAATTTTTCCGTGCAACATCAATACCTTTTCCAGCAGACAGGTGATGAGAATAAAGAAAATCATCACCTAGTTCATATTGTCTTGATGTACCACCAAAGTCTCTCAACTAAGATCAAAAGGATTGTGTGACTTTTACTGGGGAGAATTTCTAGTTTGAGTTGGAAACTGCTAACTACAGCAATGTTTTTTTTTCCTCGATAAACTCAACTTGTAAGTAAGGTATGGAGTTATTATGCACTTTTTTAGTCTCTTACATAAAAATGTCTGATTGTTTTTTCTTCAGCGAAAAATAGAAGAGGAGAATGAAAGAAAGAGAAAGGCTCAAGAAGAGAAGGTTAGTGTCGTTTTTTATGAACGTGCAAACTAGCCAAGCGCGCTTAATTGACTTATTTTATCAGATGCGCAACATTTTAGTTTAGAAGTCGATTGCTCTACAAAATTGACTTTTTCACTGTAATATTCCGACCTATTTCTGTTCATTGGTGACACTGGAAAGCGGAAATCCAGTCTGAAATTGAAGCGCGAGTCGCGCGCGAGGTAAAACGCGAAGCGCGAGTCCCGCGTGAGTAGAGGAGCGAAAAACAAAAATTTTGCGTTCCTTCCCTCGCGCGCAACTCACGTTTGGCGCTCGCCTCGATTTCGCCTCTGTTGGCCAAAAATACGCAAAAAAAATTACGCCTGTTCTGCAGGCTAATTTGTAACTGAAAAGCACGAAGTTCCGTAGAGCATGTAATAGAGCTGAAATAAATCCTTGTTCCTGTAGAATGCCCTTCTGGGAAAACCAAGAATAGATGAAATTATTCCAACAAACTATTATCATTTGTAGGTTTATTACGCTTTGTTATTTTTGTGGAGGTCCAGTGGTGATAGGCTCCTGAGTGGCCTAATGATTAGTGCGCTTGCATCGGGATCGAGCGGTCCTGGGGACATTGTGTTGTGTTCTTGGGCAAGACAATTTACTCTCACAGTGTCTCTCTTTACCCAGATGTACAAATGCGGGTATCGGCGAACTTGATGCGATGGACTAGCATCCCAACCAGGGAGGAGTAGAAATACTGTTATTGGGGTGGGGGGGGGGGTGAGTAGAAATACTCGTAGTCGCCTCATGCCACTGAAGCCGGGATAAGCACCGCCCTGATTGGCCACTTGGCTCGTGTACAGACTTGACCTTGTTTTTAAGTACTCTTATTGTATTTTTGCACGTGGTCCTGCTTGTTTAGTCAGGTTGTGATATGAACGTTTCATTTTACATTTCAGGAAAAACGTCAACAGCGAACTTTGGCCATGAAATCGTTATTTGAGAAAATGGGAGGAAAAAAGTGATCAGATTTAATGTTTTTAAATCTTTGTAGTTAGATGTTGTGATATATGTAGAAAATGGTCGAGCTAGTCCGTATGCGCGTTATCAAGTCACTGGGAACGAGTGACGTGGCGTTGAGGGGACAAAAATGAGTTTGTGACGTCATGAATTAGCAGGAAAGCCTGGATACTAAGTTAGTGCGATGCTTTTTTATTGGATATTTTACAATAGGCCAATTCCGATATATTAACATTCTAACTTGGCTCCGAGGCTTAGGGGAATAAAACAAAACAAATCACATCGAGAATGAGGGATAAAATATTAAATTTCTTTTGTTTTATTCCGCAAAGCCTTGGAGCCAAGTTAGAATTTTAATATATCGGAATTGACCTATTGATAGAACAGGTGCATCGAATACCGCTGCTGAACGTTAAGAAAAATTGTTCCGTGCGCTGTTCTGAATACAGGTCTTATCACTCGGTAACCTGGAGTTTACATCGTTGGCCCTTGTACAAACCGGTTCATCGTGCTTCCAGGGTTAATATGCTTTTCTCTTTATACGAGCGATTTTTATACAGTTTCTTTTTTTCTGGAAACAGTGCTCTCATACTTTATATCATGACCACGCAGTGTATTTATAAAGTGTATTTAATTTGCGTTTTTATTTTTGGTTATGTCACATTGACCACGAATGTTCATGCGTTCTTAAGGCTGACTTCTTTATGATCACTGTGGCCGGGGGGGGGGGGGGGAGGGGGACTCCAATATTAAAAGGGTGGGGTGCTAGTTAAGTGGTTTTGTTACCTCTAGGGTGTTCAGCCTCAAATGGTCCACAGTGGGAGATTTTGTGTTATCCCCCCCCCCCCCCCCCCCCCAGAGTCAAAAAAATATGACAGGAGATTTTGTGTTGTTTTAGAATTAGTACCTCTTCAGGGTTGAAAAAATTTCCCACCCGCAGCCCCGTCGTTTTTCTATGGGGGTCACCCTCCCCCCCTCTCCCGGCCGCTGTGATCGTTGGGGTCGCCCACGAAAAAATTTGAGCGACTCTGGCGACTGCCGGCTTCCCATATGGTCGCGACGATTGACGAGACAGAAGGAAAGCCTGTCTTTAGCGGTCGTCGCTACGGTCGCTGGCGAGTGGTTTCCATATGTTGTTAACGATCAGTGAACAGCGATTGTAGCGAGCATGGTGAAACCGGCCTTCCATCTTCGTTTCCAGGGTCTCACTACTCGATCTAGGGGGCGAGGAAAAAGAGAGACCCTGGGAACGGGTTTTTCAGCTTTGATGGGTTAAAGAACACGGGACAGCGAAAAAGTGTCCGCGAATTTTCGCGTTTTTATTAGTCGTAATACAGATATTTTGTAACCATAATGCAGCTTAAAGAGGTTACTGGGTTTTTTTCTTAACCCACTGAACTAGTTTTCATTGATATTGCTGCAATTCGCGTGTGAAGGAATATAAACAATTTGTATGATCCTTATATTATTCAAATAGATAATGAAATTTTATTAGTATACGAATTATTCACAATTATAAAATTTTCCTTATATCTTCAACCTTGTATTGCAGCTACAAAAAGTTAAATGTAATGACATCCCAGGGTGAAATGTTTTATCAAAATACTTTGACATAAAAAAGAAAAAGTATATACAGGATGGGTAGAATACCTTTTAATTAATCTTTTCCCCAAGGGTAGAATGGGTAGAATGGGTAGAATGGGTAATTATTTTTGTATAGTTTTAGACAAACGTGAATTTCTAATTTGAATAGATAGTTTAGTTTATAAAGTTTAGCTGTACCCACTGTTTAGATCTCCATCTAATTGAGGTGACTGATATTAAACGACAGCTCTGTATTCCCTGCTCTGTCTTTTGTTTGGGTTTATAAAACTCTTGGAACATAAAACCTTTCGCTTTATCATCGCGTGATGGGCTTGCTCTAACCTCGTTCCAAGGGAGTCTCTTTTTTTCGCTCTAGGCCCTGGTAACGAGGTTAGCTGAGAACGACGTTGCTGTGAAAATCGATCTAGCTCATACTTGTTGGCGATATTACCGGAGATCTAGTGTCCACGTACGATTTCCGACGACTTTGATCGTAACGAGTGCTTATGAAACCAACCGGATTGAATTTTCAAATAGTAATCTAGTGATAACAATGCAAAATAGTATATATCGTGACTACATACACGAAGGTAAACAAGGCGCGTCAATTTTTCCACCAAACGTTTTTGCAGATGGTAATTATTTGGAACTTGTCCTGGCGTTTTAACGAGTTTTCCATCGAGATCGGCAGGTGGCTGTATTCACATGTAAAATGATCATATGCGAATCGATACATCAGATCTAATGAAAATACCTATTGTACTTTCGAAAATATTATAAAACGTTGTACGAACAACTTCTCTGTCAGGTTTTTGTTTTTTTAATTAAACTATTTAGTCTTATTTCGTAGTAACCGAAGCATTTGAGCTTAGAAGCAATTTAACATCAGTCGGCCAGTGATGTCACATTTGATTTAAGATTTTCCTTGAATACATTAAAACTTTAGTGACGAACTTGTTTGTATAGAGGTGCGGTTTTGTAAACAAGAGATTCCTTAAATTACCGATTTAAAGCATCGATATGATACGGAAGCTGAAAGAAAAGCGAGGTAATTCCCCATCGTCTGCAGTCCTTGAAGCAGTCATGATCTTCGTGTTTACAGCTATTGCGTTTCTGCTGATTTGGTGATGTAAAGTATCAACGGATGAAACCAAGCCTGAACAGTAACATTAGGAGGATCTCTGACTGGTCTTCAAAGGGATCCTTGTCATGCAAGCTTATTAACTAACCAGTTTGGACTTGAATCTTGGGAATTCTTCTGTTGTGGGTCCTTGAATCTGTCATTGGAAATAGTCTTTAAACTGAACTTCTAAGAGATGTAGTCTGTTTAACAAAACAAATATTGCAAGGTGTTTCTGGACTACATTCACCATGAATTCGGACATTGCCAAGGTTTATCTACCTCTAGAAACGCTATGCTTTAATATTTAGTGCTATTATCATTATAACTGCGAACTACATTTCTATTAATTGTATCTGATGATTAAGACGACTTGACTAACTATCTACAGATCCTCAATATAAAGTAGGTTTGTTGTTGACAATGTCTGTCAGCAATTGTGAAACGTTGAGGTTTCGGTAGTCTCGTTTATGTCGCGGAGGGGGCAATTAAAAACCCATTAAACTTTGGAGCGGGTTCGAGAGATCTTCTTGTGTTTTTTCAGTTAAGTTAACAGCTCAGCTTCGCGACAGCAGGTATCAAAAGAGAATGAGGGAATTGGTCGATCGAAAGGAAAGATTCATCAGTAAAGGCCGCTTTGTGCCATTAAAACGGTACCCTGGTGAAAGAGTAGTAGAACTCTTATAGTAATAACAACAGACATTTGTTTTGCCGCCATCCCGGCGTCGAAACATTTAATAACTTTTAATATTTGTCATGTACGTAATTAAAAGGCAGCTAAAAGGCTGATGTGAATCTACAAAAGTTAGATAAGAAACGCCTGACAAGAAACGAAACTTAAGAAACCAGTAATCATATCGGGATCAGAGGAGAGAGAGACATATTGTACTATTTCTCTCATTCAGTTGTTGCCTTAAAAGTTCTCGTTAATAGTTGAGAAAGGACATCTCTTATCCCTTAAAATAAGATAACAATATCCCTTGTTCCCAGAAGAAACCCCCTGAACTAATCAATACCGATTGTATATAATCCGGTCCAATCTTCCTCCCCTATCACAATTATTGGATGATTTAATTAACGGCGTTTCATCACTTACGTCACCGATGTCAGACAGGTACGGGGCGGGGGGAGTGGTTGGGTCAAATTGATTGAGTTGTTAGCCATCTCCCCTTTATACAAAGAGGAAATAAGTATTAAAAAGGATAGTGATTGTGGCAGCATAGGCTGAACAGAGACCAATCTCAAATTGTAACATTTTAGGGGCACGCTCTATCTATTTTGTGTAACCCTAAAGTACCAAAGTACCCCCCCCCCCCCTCCCCCGCTGAAAAGTTCTGGATCCGCACCTGTCGTAACATTGTTACAGAGTTTGTTTCTTTGAATTTGAACACGATCTCCAAAAAGCTGTGATCGGGATCTGGGTACGAGAATGGTGTGTCTGAAGTTCAACCTCGTTCGCAGTGCGTTCCCATTCTCGTCCCCATAGCCCTTTTCTCATCTCTTAGCCGGCGGAGCCTTGGCACGAGAATCGAAGGGCTCTGGAGACATAGGATTTTCGAATTAATTCAGTTTTTTTGATTGGCTGTTTTGAAAACAAAGAACTCTTGAGCAGAAGAATGAGGGCGTTCCCCACTGGGAACGAGGTTGTCCGTCGTTGACGCAGACGGCAGTCAAACGAAAAAATGTCGGGCTTTTATTACTCTGAATTTTAATGACTTTTGGTATTCTGGAAAAATGTTGGCTGAGAAGGGGTGGTCACAATTACAATACATACACTACTTTTCCATTTTCCATTTTATTCCATTAACCACACAAAAGATAAGAAAAAAAATAACACAATACGTTAAAAATTTATGATAACTTAAAAACGAAAGACAATGAGATACAACACATGCAAACAAATCATTACTTTAACTACAATCGTTGATTTACTTTTTTATTGTTTATTTTTAATTCTATTTAAAGTTTTTCCAAGTAGCATGTAATGTTCACGGCTTAGCGCTGATCTCGTTAAACTTTTCATCCATACACACAGTCTTCCAAGATGCAAACAACTAGTTCACTCGTTTCCCAAGAAATGCTTATAGTTTACGCATTTTTGTCGACAAATTTGATTCAATCAGGTGTATATCAACTAAACAAAGTCTAGCAGACGTTATTACATTGCAGTATTAGTACCTGAAGATCAGATAAACTGTTACTGACAATCCTCTATTTTCTCGTATTTTTATTCGATTGTTGAACGCGCAGATAAATAGAATCGCGAGAAAACTGGACGCCAGCGCAAAACGGGAGACTTGAAAATGCCGTTCCAGTAACAACAAAAAAGCCATAAAGTTCGGAATAAGATCATTCAACGGTACATATCTATTACTGAAGTTTCCCTACAAAATTGCAAAACTTCAAATATAAAAGTCGAGATCGATTTTAGGCATTCATGAAGATTACGTAACAAAAACAATTTTTACCTTAATGTTACTAAATAGCTCGCTAGTCCTGGTGGCACCGAATTTTCGAAACCAGAACAAATGTCAAAAAAAAACTGAATGTTTTTCTTAAGATTTTTACACGTCTGAGAGGAAATCCATCTGAGAGCCACCAGTGATCGATCGTTTCCTTCGCTGGACGCCGCTCAACAAACCGCTTTCCATTATCTCAGACCCCGCTGTTACTGAGGCACTGGCAAATAAAGTATTAGAGCATTTGAATAAGACCTCAGAAAAACGGGCAACATTGCCGGCGTAGTCCATATGAAAACCAATTCCCAATGACTGTGAGCAGATGAAAAAACTGTTCGACAGCGGCGAGCTCGGAAAGGCGAGACATGTCCAGGATTAAACGCTATTCCTTATGATAAGCATCACAAAGTGTCCTCATTGGTAAAAAGTCACCAAAACACACACAGTTAAGTCAAATATGAAGAAATCTGAAAATGTCAAATAACTCTGCCAAATATGAAGTACTAATTAAACAATACTTGCGTTCAATCCTGAACATAAGTGGGAAAGGCAGAGAGCAAAAATCCCACACAGCTAAAGAAGACGACCTAGTTTTACCTCGGTCTCTTTTTCGGGCGACGAGGACGAGAAATTAACATCGGCTAACGCCAACAATTGTGTCCTTGTGAAAAACTCCACAAGAAAACGAGTATTTTGAGCTGAACCGCAGTCGGCCAGGTACTTTGCAAGCCACGACAAACCATCAGGGTGGCTTCGAAGATATTTTCTGTTCCTGACTCTGAAACTGGCCAGCAATCAGCATCACACATGCAGCTCAAAATGCCAAGGAAGTCACTGCAATGAAACGCTGAAAGAGTTCTTGTCGAGAATAATTTTGGCATAACGTCTGTGCCACAAGACGATCAAAGTTTTCCGTAGTACTTTTGCAACTGATGACTCAATCTTGAACGCTTTTCAAACTTTCTGATCAAGGTTGTATATCCTTTATTTGGTAGACGTCCTTTAATTATACATGATTGTAATTTTCGTTCAGTAAGGATGGGCTGATAATGATACCAAATGATAGATATCGGCGATACCAAGGCAGGATAGAAAAATTCAATACCAGTAAAATTAAGCTATAATTTCCAAGCAATTATTCCTTTCATGCTTGTTGGATATGAGATTGGTTATTTGGCTATCTACCATCTCATATTCAACGCGCGCTCATGATATAATTGTCAATAAGACAGTCCTATCACTGTCTATTGTTGTTGAAACATTGTACATTGTATAAAAACACCTTATTAATTAACACTTTTTTTTAACTAAAGTGAGTTACAAGTAATGCTACAAGTTAACTTTAAATACTTCAAGTTCACTAATTTGAAATGGGCTTGCACCTGCGAAAAAAGTGTTCCTATTAACGTTTTCAGGACATATGAAGCCATAACCTAGGGTAAGACGCGAACCATAATCCGCATGCCACACTCTAAGGTCGAAAAATTTTGAGTCGCCAAAGGCTGGTCCAATGTCACTCCTGCACAGTATAGCTGCACCTGGTTTTGGATTTATCCTGATCAGTTCGTTTCCAGATGGATTAACCAGTGTGAACAGGAAGGATTGACTGTCTGGTATAGCTTTAAAAGAAGTTCCTAAG